>JAODAL010041324.1:0-35997 GCA_025379985.1 Phyllomedusa bahiana | reverse complement strand
TTTTTTCGGGTTTTTGGGGTTTTTGGGGGAAAACCCCCGGCTGACAAATTTTTTTTAAAGGGGCCCCTAAGGGAAAAAAGAATTGGGGGGTTGGGGGGGGCCCGCCTGGGGGGTTTTTTAGAAAACCGCCGGCAGTCCCTAAAAACATTTTTCATTTTTTCCGCCAATTTCTGGGGGAAATTATGAACATGTGTGTCACTGACGGTCCCGACATTCTTTCCTTCTCCCAAATTTTTCCGGGCGCTGGGACGGGAGTGGCTCCGCGTTTCTTTTGTGTGGGTCATGGGCGGCACTCGTCCCCCGGGAGCTGGGCAAACTCACCTGACCGCGCCCCTGCCCCCCCACGCCTTTGGTGCCGGCCCGGGTCAGCACCCCCACTCCGTTTAGGGCGCGGGGTTTGGCCGCGCGCCCCAAAGCTTTTTTCGGGTTTTTTTTAAAAGGGCCAGCGCGCCGGTTTGGCTTTTTGCGGGCCCGGGCTGACCCTATTTAAGGGCTCCTTTTTTTTCCGGAAAGCTTAACTTCCTATCGAAAAAAGTTTTCCCTTTTGCCTCCCCGTGTGTTCGTTTTATTACCTTTCTTGCTACAGTCCTTCGATCACGAACCTCTGTCCCTCCCCTGACCCTTTAACCTCCTTCCCCCCAAACTACGTTTTTTTAGCCAAACGATTTCTTTTTACCCCCTTTTTCCCCTTTGGGTGCCCCCTCAAAAATTTCTGTCGGGGAAAGGGCAAACCGGGTTAGATTCCCGCGTACCCAAGGACCACCCTCCCTTTGCGGCGGGCCGGGTTTGAAAACCGGGTTTTCCTTTTAGATTTCCGCCCCCTGGCGTGGCTAACACCATCGTTTGCGGAGGTCAGGGGGATCCACAAACCATGTCCCGGGGGACAATGTCTATGTGAAAAGGGGGGGAGGGCTTTTTTTTTTAATTTCCCGGGGGAAAAAGGCCGCCCCCCTTTTGGCCGTTTGCATGTCACGAAAAAACAGTACAAATACCAGTCGGATAAAAGGGCCCGGGTATTTGTCCTGGGCCGGGGAAAAGGGGGCCCCCAAAACCTGACTACTTATTTGACAATGTTTTTTTGCCAAATTATTCTAAAAAAAAATCCTAAAAATTTCTCCATGTGCAGGGCGTTGTACCATAAATATTTTTTGGGGGTTTCCCTTTTTTTTCAAATTTGCAAAAACTATTTGTCTTGGGGGTTTAAGAATTTCTGTTTTGTGCATGTTTTTATTTTCTAACCCAGTAAACGGGGTAAAATCCAATTTTTATTTGTTTTAAATGCTTTTTAAAAATTTTTATTTAAAAATAATTTTTTTTTAAAGTCAGGAACACAGCATGGTGAAAGGGCTCCGGGGTCTTTGTGTTGCTTTGACTGAAATGTTACTCACCTCCCCCCTTTTTTTCTCACCCTTTTTTCCCGTTTTCCCCCTTTCTGTCCCCACCCTTTTCTGTGGGGGGCTGCCCAATTGGGGGCATGTGCGCTGTCTTTTTGATTTTTAAGGTAGTGCAACCCCCAAAAACTTTCCGGGGAGTCAATGGCATTCCCCGGGGGGTTTTATTTTGGACACAAAATTCTCCAAAAAAATTGGGAAAATCTCTTTAAGGAACCAAAGAGGATTTTTGGGATCACAAATTTTTTACTATTTTTGCCATAGGAAAAATTTTAAAAACTCTTTTGGTTCTTATCTATTAAACACTAAAACGTAACTTTTTTTATATTTAACTCTTAACCTCTATACACACTATTTTAAAAACCTGATCTTTATCCCCCTAAATTTAACCCTTTTTGTTTTCTGAAAGGGGGGAATAACCCCCTTTTATCTTAAGTATGGTGGAACCCCCCTTTTAAAAAGGAGAGCCTTTTACAAATAGAAAAAAGAAATGGGTTCCCAAGTAAGGGACCCCAAGCCCAAACTACTTGGGCAGTCGTCCCTAATCTCATAGCCCAAAAAACAAAAAAAGGGCCCCCTTGGGGACCCGTCTGCGGGCAGGTGGACACTTGTGGGACAGAGGGTGTGAAAATAAACCAATTTTAAAAAGCCCCGGGCCGACCTCGCCGACATGTTTCGCCAAGCAAACCTTTAGTTTTTTTAAAGGGGTTTTGGGGGTTTTCCAAATCCACATGGGTCGGGAAGTTTCATTTTCCTTTTTTTTTCATGTTAGGTAAAACACCCCTTCAGGTGTAAACCCTTTTTAGGCCATCGGAAAATTTCCACTTTAAAGCCACCCCCCCCTTCCGCCCCACGCACTCCCCATTAAAAATGCCTGTTAAAAGCGGCACCCATGTTTCTATCCCCAAAAAACCCTTCAGTAAAATTTTTCGCCCCCCTCCATAACGGGCTTGGGGCCCCCTTTTACCGTTTTGCCCTTGCCAAGGGAAATGCCCCAAAACAAACACCTCACCCCCTGTTTGTGATGGGTTTCCATCTTCATTCCCCTAAATATTATTGAAACTGCTTTGCCCCACCTAAAATTTAAAACAAACCCAAAATTATTTATCACTTTACCCACCCCCTTACTGCCATCTTTGTAAATTTCCATAAGCCCTTTTCTTCAATTTCTAATATTATATTCTTTTGGGGAAATTTATAAAACTCCCACGGGAAATGGGGCCACTGTCATATTTTCTTCCTTTAAAGTCTTCTTCACTTTGTATGTAATTTTTTCATTATTTTTCCCAATAGGTCAGGCCCCTTAAATAAAATGTTCCCTCTTTGTTATTTAGGCCCTAAAGGGACTTTTTATAAACTATTTCTCTTTCACAGGGAAATTTTTTATACCCCATTTTAATAATACTTTTGGCTCTTGGTTAGCCCCTCCCCCCCTCCCCCACAGGTCGGGCCCCACAAGTTAAAAAAGGAAAGATTTCTTTTCGGCTCACACCCAAGCCACTCAATCCCCCCAAAAATCACAAATGGGGGGCATTTTAAGAATTTCCAGCCCCCTCAAAGGGGCCCCCGCATCCAGCTGATCCCCCTTTCGCACCAGACCAGCGCCGCAAAAGCGGGAAACAAAAAATTTCCCCAAATCCCAGGGAATTACACACATAAACAGCCCCTTGGGCAAAAGCAAAAACCCAGCATCCCAAATTTGTTAAATAGAAAACCGGGGCCCCCTGGGTATAAATATCTTTTAATCATTACGGACCCGGGGGACAATGGGAAAAAAACGGAGGGGGCAAAAAGGGGGGGAGGGGGGGGGGGAAAAGGGGCCCGCGAGGGAGGTTTGGAAGGGAGGGGGGGAAAAAAAACAATAAAAAAACAAAAAATAAAAAAAAACCCAAATTATATGAACTTGATGCTTTCCTTTGTCTTTATTTCGCTGGGGTTTAAAACCCCATTTTGACCTTTTATTAATAACATATTAAGGTTTCTTAAAAAATTTAAATTTTTATAGGGAATCACCCAAGATCAAATAAATGCCCAAAAAAATTAAAACCCCTTCTTTTTAGGCCTTTGGGGTTTCCAATGTATTGAGTCTGTGTTCCATCTTCCCTTTTTTTCCCCTTGCAACCAAAAATACACCCAAAATGGGCCCTTTCTTTCCCCTAGCTTTTTCCCCACATATGCCAAAAAAATTTTTTAGCCCCTCTATTTCGTTTTTTAGGGATTTCCCAAAATGTTTTTTTTCCCTGGGGGGGGAGTTTTCCCCTCTAGTTTTAATGGGACTCAGATTTTTTCGAAAATCCCGAGCGAAACTCCTGTTTTGGTTTTTCCCACATAGATTTTGGGGGGCAGGTACAAATGGGCCCCAAAAAAAACCCCTTGGGTTTTTTAAAATTGAGAATTGTTTTATCTCAATCTTTTTTATAAATGGGATTAAAAAAATTTTTGTTTTCCTTATGAAGGGGACAGAATGAACGTTCCCCAGCAGGGATATGGGGGGGGCCCTACCACCGGAGACGAAAACCATGTTTTTTTCCCATCCCCCTCAAAATGATTTTTGTACAAATTCATCCCTAAGTTTTCTTCCTTTTCTATAAGGGGAACACTGGGGGTTTTTGAAAATCACCTCAGAGAATAACGGGAAATTGCCTAAAGAATGTCCAATTTTTCAAATTTTTTAAGCTCTTAATTTCTTTAGCTTACCTTTTCAAAGGAAACCTATACAAAAAATTTTTAAAAATGGGTTTTTTTCTTTCTTTTCTTTTTTATGATTAATAAATTTGTCCCCCTGTCACGGGTTTCAAAGCCCTATTTAAACGCCTTTCCCTCAAAAAATTTTTTAGGAAAAACCCCTTTTCCCCGGGAAAACGTGCTTTTAAACTTTTTTCATTCTTCATTGTTTTTCCCTCAAATTTGTAAAAACAATTTGACGAGCCAAAAAATTTTGGCCTATGGGTTTTTCCCCTTTTTCCGTTGGGTGAAGGGGGAAATTGCCAAATTTAGAAAAAGGGGGAAAAAAACTTTTGGGTTTAGCCGTTTTTTTTTACCGAAATATTTTTGGGTCTAAATCGGGTTTAATTTTCATCCAACAAAATTTTTAAAGACCCAAAAAAATTAATTTTCTCCGTAAATTTTTCAAATGTAAATTTTCCCTTTCCCAAATTTTTCATTTTCTTTAAAGTCTAGATAAAAAAAACCATGAAAAATTTTTTCACAACCTTTCCCAAAAACCCGGAATATCATCAAAAAGCCCCCCCAAAATTAAAATCCGATCTGTGAATATTTCAAAGTTTTCAGAAAAAAAAACAATACAACCCTTTCCCACAAAAACCTTTAAAAATTTAGATTACCCAAAAATTGGGGCACGGGACAGTTCCCATGGCGGCGGCCTTTTATCTGGTGAAAAAAGGGGTTGCCATCAAACAAAAAATAGTTATGTGTCAAAAAAAAATCCCAATAGCTGTAAAACAAAATATTGTGTTCTAAATTGTGTACCTTTTTGTGTTTAAAAAAAAAACTTGATTGCTTTAAAGGCCCCGGTCATGTTTTGATGTTACTGTATGGGCTTCTTCGTTCCCAAAATTGCAAAAAAGTGTACTTTCCCCACCCCTAGATCTTTTAAATTTTCATCACCCTTTTTTTCCCTTGTATCTTTTTTAAAATATGAAAGGAAAGGGGCAGTGACAAAGGGCTCAGTATTTGATCAAAATACGTGCTGGGGGCCCTTTTGTTTAAAATTTTTTCTTCCTGAGACTATCGGTCTTCCTGGTATTGGCACAAAAACCCCTTTTTTGCAAATTTTGGGGGAATGCATTTAAAAAGGGGGGCAATTTGTAGGATTCCCCTTTTTCATAAATTTCTTCTCCCCCCCCCCAGTAATAAAATTTTTTTTCAATTCCCAAATCCAAAATCTTTTCAAATTTCCCTTTAGCTCATTGGTTGGGTCTTTTGGGAAGCCTTTCATTTTTGTTTTTTGAGCCCAATGTATTCTCTAAACCATTTTGGTTCCCATTGTAATTTTTTTTAGGGTGACAAATTTTCCACCCTTTTTCAAGGGTTTTATTACCCTTTTCCCTGGTTTGGATTGTTAGTTCTGCAATAGCTACTTCTTCCCCCCCATTTTAAATTTAAAGGGAAAATGGGTTGTCGGGGCTGATGCTAGTTTCTTTATGTCTTGGTTACTACTTCCACAAAAAGTACCAAATTAAAATTTTATTGTGAATTTTGGGAAAGGGGTTTTTCTTAGATTTTGGCCCTTTAAATTTTTTCAAAGGGAATATCTTTGAAATTTTTGGGGGTCTCCGTCCCCCCTTAAAATTGGGAATTGTTAAGGGTCACCCAATTTTTTTTCTCCTCTAGTTTCCTAAAGGTTTGTTCATCTTTTATTTCATTTTATGATATTTATGCAAACCAAACCTTTTTTAGCAAAAAAAAAATTTTAAAATTTTTTTTCCCCCTTTTCAAATTTTATTAAAAAATTTTGGGGATGGGAGGGGGAACGTAAGTCGTATGACAACACCTGTTTTTTATTTTCCTTTTAAACATGAGAGGATAAGTTAATCCCCTTGTAGTGTCCCTCCTTTTTATTTTGATGATTCCCCTTTTTCTCGATCCCCCAAGGAATCCTTGGTGGTTCTAAAAAAAAAATGGTTTTATTTGGGGCTGAGATTGGGGGTTGCGCTATGGTTTATAAACCTGTCCCCTTTTCCCGCCAGGTGGCGGGGTTTTTGGTTTTGCCATTTTTAAAAACATTGCCTGGGGCTCCCCCACCAAGGGGCCACCACCCCTAACCACAGGAATGAGAGGACAAAGTATTTGATCCCCCTAATCCCTCCCCCCGGGTTGACATTTTTCTGAGGATTTGATCTTGCACTGCCTGAGTAGAAGATTTTTTATGGCGTTTTTTTTTATTTGTCCAACCCCCTTTTTTCTTTCTCTGGGCCCTTCCCCCAGCCCCTTTTTTCTTCCCCCGGGGTTTTAGCTATTAATAGAACCCGTGGGGATTCTTCCACAGCAGAAGTCTCGGAAAACTGAAGATTTTGAAAAACAGATTAGGGTTTTTAGGTTTAAAACTACTATTTTTCCAAAAAATTAAACCTGATTTTTTCAAAGTCTTTTCGATCCCTTAGGGTATTTTTTATGTTTTCTTTCCTTTAAAATTTTTTTCTCAGAGGGGTTCTTATTTTTTGTTTTTAATTTTTGTTTAATTAGGGGGGGAAACTGGATGGGCCCCAAAGTTTTTTAATCTCCACTATTTTCCCGGTTTTTTTTTTTTCCTTTAATTTTTTTGAAAGAAATTCTCTTAAAATTCTGGGCAGATATTCATTTAATTTTTAGAGAGCATTCGTTTTGGGAGTTTTTCCCAGCCCTTTATAAAAAAAGGGATCCTCTAAAAAGTGTATTTTGGGCCAGGGTTTCTCCGTTTAATTTCCCCTTTTTAAAAAATTTGTTGCTGTATAATGTCTCTAGATGGTACTTTCCCCGCCTGCCCGAATTTGTTGTTTTTTTAAATTTTATTTAATTTCTGAAAGGCTGTATGGATGTTAGGGCTCATTCAATGGAATTGGTTGATTTGAAAATTCTACATTATCTTCCCGGAAAAAAAAAAATTTCCCAAAATTTAAATTTTTTGACTCAAAAAACCTGCCATTCCCCAGATTCCCCAATTTAAAAATTCCCGTTCACCCAAAATTTGTCAAATAATTCCAAAAAATGGGGGAAACTCGCAAAAGGGGAACAAAGAAATGACTTTTTATCACTATATTTACTATTTTTCCATGGCAAACTTAAACCATCGTTCTCTATCTATTAAAAAACTTAAAAAGTAAAATTTTATTATAAACCCAATCTTAACCTTTATACACACTATTTAAAAACCCGATCTCTATCCCCATCCCTTTTAAACCCCTTTTTTCTTTTGAAAAAGGGGGTAACCCCTTTCTTTTTATCAAGTCTGGTTTGGAAACCCCAACCCATTAACAGGAGAGCCTTATAAACTATAGCAAAATACTAGCTTCAGTAAGGGATCCCAAACCAACTATTGGGCAGTCATCCCCAATCTTTATAGGGCACAGAACCAAAAAAGGCCCCCTTGTGACACCGTTTTGCAAAAAGGTGACACTTGTAGACAAAAGGTGAGAGATCACAATTTTTTTAAAGTCAATTTCCTGACCTCGCCGACTGTTTCGCCCGCTAACCTGGCTTTATCAAGGCTTAGAGGTTTTGAAACACTTTGGTCTGGGGCTCATTTTTTTATATTTATGTTAAAGGGAAACAACCCCCTTTTAGGTGTCCCCCCAATTAGGGCCCTCAGAGAATCCACATTTAAAACCCACTCCCCCCTTTCCCCGGGGCGCACAATCATAAACATTTTTCCCCGCTAAAAACTGCCCCCATGCTCTTTAAAGAGCCCCAACCTTTTAGTCAAATTTTGCCCCTTCCTTAAGGGGGTTGCGCCCCATTTACCGTTTTTTGCCCGGGGCCCAAGGGGACTGCCCAACAAACAACCCCAGCCCTTTACTGTGATTGGGGGTTCCATCTCACTTCTCTTATAAATTTTTGCCCAAATGGGGTGCCTACCTAGAATTAACTAAGCAGACTAGGTATCACATTACACGCACACTGCCTTTGTCAAATTCCCCTTAAACCCCCTTTTTCTTCAAAATCTAATATGCATATTTATTGGGGAATATGAAAATCCCTGTACAAAAGAACCCACGGGCATATTATCTTCCCATAAAGCTTTCTCCTATGTTTAATTTGATTTTCATTCCAATAGAGCTGCGGGGCCCCATTTTAAAAACATGTTTTCCCCTGCATTGTATAGTATTGTTTTTAAGAATTATTTCATAAAAATACTTCCTTTCCCTGTTTAAAATTTTATCTTTTAATTAAAAATGTGGGGTCTTAAAGGCTAGCCCCCTCTCCTCCCACCAGGGTTTTACCTAAAAAAGTTCCCCTTTTAAGATCTTCTCTTACGGCTCACAGCAAACCACTCAATTCCCCCACATCACAAAAGGGGGATGTAAGAAATTTTCCCGTAATTTTAAAAAGCCAACCCCCATCCAGGGTGGTTTCCGGGCCCCGGGACCGCCAGCGCGCAAGGCCAGGAACAACAAAATTTCCCCAAAAAATGAAAAACACATGAACAGTCCCTTGCAAAAACAATACCATTTCATCCCTAATTTGTTTTAAATAGAAAACCGTGGCCTCACGGGGGATGGAAAATTTTGTAATTTATTCAGGGAAACCCCGGGAAAATTTGAGGAAAAGGGGAGGGCCAAAGGGAGAGAGGAGGGGGGGGGGGGAAGGGGCCGAGGGGGGATTTGGGAAAAGGGGGGGGAAAAAAAAAAAAAACCCCATATATGAACTTTTATGCTTCCCCTTTGGGCATATATTAAATGTGTACATCCACTTGACCTACTTAATTTACATATATCATGTTTCTTTCAATTATTATTTTTATAGGGAATCAGCAAGATCAAATAAAGCCGAAAAAAAAAAAGCCCGCCAAATTTTGGGCCCTTTTTGGGTTTTAATGTATTGAGTTGTGTATCCCTCTTGCCTTTTCCTGCAAAAAAAAACTACTTTCCCAAAACGCCCTTTTTTTTCCCCCGCTTTTTCACACATATGCCCCAAAATTTTTTGCAAACCCCTATTTCGCCTTTTTGTACTTCCAAAATTTTGTCTTGTTTTGGGGGGGGTGTCCCCCTTTTTTAAAAGTACTCAGGGTGTTTTTGGTTTCCCACGACGAAAAATCCCGTAGGTTTTTCCCACATAGATCTTGGGGCAGGTACACATAGCCCCATAAACCACCCCTCTGGTTTTACAATTGATGAATTGTCTTATCTCAAATCTTCTCTTATCAATGGGATTAACAAAATCTTTAGTTTTCCATATGAATGGACAGAATGAACAGTTGCCGCAGGGATATGAGCCTACCACCGGAGACTGCAACCATGTTTTTTTGCCATCTCCCTCAAAATGACTATGTACAAATTCATCCCTAAGATTTCTTCCTCTTCTATAAGTGACACTAGGGTATATAGAAATCACCTCAGAGAATACTGGATCTGCCTTCAGAATGTGCCAATGTCTTCTAAGTATAGCTCTCATTTCTCTTTGCTATAGATATAAGGCTCTCCTGTTAATAGGTAGGGTTCCACCAGACTTGATGATAGAAAGGGAGTTATTCCCTCTTTCAGAAGCAAAAAGGGTTAAATGATGAGGATAGAGATCAGGTTTTTAAATAGTGTGTATAGAGGTTAAGAGTTAGATATAATAAAAGTTACGTTTTAGTGTTTAATAGATAGAGAACTGATAGAGTTTAAGTTTATCTGGACACCTCCCAAGTTCCTCCTTGTCAGTTGTTGGTGATAATTTCTAGAGCATTTGATCTTTTTGCCCATGCTTGTATTTTCTCGTCCTGACCTGGATGTTGCCTGTACTAATGACAATATCTCCACCCGTACCTCCTGCAACTTGACTGCACGTCGGCTTCCTCCCCGATCTACCACATCAGGGGTAGCAACCTAGGCATACCTCGCAGCCAAGTTCATCCTGACTTGCAGCGGACACTGGTGAAAACCAGGGGGCTCCTTAGACTCTACTCCCTGGCATTATTATTGCTATCTCTCGCAGTGGATCCACCATCTCTGCCCATAACAGTACAATTGGCCATAGATCCTGCCAAAGTGCTTCTGTAAGATGTCCTTGATCTCCTGGTCAAAGTGGCCCATCAAGGCATCTGTCAAGAACAGCTATTTGATATGCTAAAGGATTATGCTTAGTGTTGAGCGATTTTTATCGACAAAGTTGAAATCGGCAAGGTTTTTATGGTGATCGAAATTTCCAGATCATGCGATAATTAAGGTTAAAATCTGAGCATCAACTATTAAGATTGCGCCTTTTTCGGCGCTTCCTGTAATTTTGGTGGCCAGAAAATCAGATTACAGAATAGAGCAGGGTGAGATGTGTGTGCGACGTCATGACTGGGATGTGTATGGTTGCGATTGGCTGGAAAAATCACATGACCTCGTTTTACATAGAACAGCGTTTCCTGTTTCAGCCTCAGTGTCTCTCAGCGTCTCATAGGGATAGGACCTGCGCTCTGCCTCTGGCCAAACAGCTCAGCGAAATTAGTCTATTTCTGCACAGAGAAACCTCTTCTATTGGCTGTGATCTTCCAATTTAGTTTAGATTAGAGATTTGAAGATTTTATGTAGTTAGCTAGAGAATTTAAAGCAGATCTACCGCTGTTAATTCACGGCGGCGGCGGTTAGCAGACGGGGGTGGGGGCACGGGAATTGAGCGAACCACTAGGACAAGCTCTATCTATAAAGAACATGGCTTTAAAGTTCACCAAGAACTTAGTGTAGAAATTGTTAGTTGGGAATATCCTTTATCTATTAACAGTTTGTATTGAAAATATTTCTGGGATATTGGGCAGCTGAACTTATATTGGATACACTTATTTCTAGTAACTGCAGGGTCCTTTGTAGCTGCAAAAATTCCACTTTTTATTATCAGTATACATTTCAGATATGTGTTTCATTTTAATTTTTCCCATTACACTGTGACTGTTGATATAACACTTTGCAGTTTAAATTACAAATCCAGAATTCTTGTAGTCAGCACAGGTTGTGTGTTTGCCAAAAATACCGTTGTATAGAGATGGCCGAATTTCTCAAAAAATTCAGGGGTGGTCACTTCGCCGAATTTTCCGACAAAATTCGTTTCGGTTCCCCGGGGAATTAATTCGGGCACGAATCACGTAAAAAAACAGCTATTTCCAGGCTGCCCAGTGCCTGCAGGGTGCTGATTAGAACGTTGTGCACATGCTTAAATATGCACGAGGGAGCTTGGTTTGGTTCTTCATACATGTTGTGTTTTAGTATGACACGCTCATGACTGACCGACGCTACTTAGAATCGCTTCACTATAAACATTCCCTGGGCAACTTAAGAGGGCAAAACTGACCAAAAAAACTCAAGCGGGAAATGTAGCTGATAAAGTCATGCTAGCGGATAAGTGGAAAAAATAAACAAAGGCTGTCGAGAGCTCAGGTGGCAACATTAGTGTTAGAGTGTGGAGGTGACCGGCGGCCCAGCTCCAACAGCAGCATGAGGTCAGGCAGTGGCACAATGACATTCTGGCGGCGGCAAACAATAAACACGTATATTTAGGCCACACGAGTGGCACAAACACAACAGTGTGGAGGTCTTGGCTGCAGCAGCATGAGGTCAGGCCAGAGTGGCACAAATGACATTCTGGAGGCGGCAATAACAGATATTAGGCCACAGAAGTGGCACATTCAACACAGTCAGTGGAGGTCACAAGGCCCCACACAGCGCAGCAGTATAAGGTTCAGACAGTGGCACAATGGCATTCTGGAGGTGGCAAAACTGTATCTAGGGCACAGAGTGCACAATAACACAGTGTGGAGGTTCACGGCATGCGGCAGCAGTATGAGTTCAGGCAGTGGGCACAATGGACATTATGGAGGCCGGCCAAAAAAACAGTATTAGGCCACAGAAGTGGCACAATGATACAGTGTGGAGTGTCACGGCGGCAGCATGTTGAGGTCAGACAGTGGCAGAATGACAATTATGGAGGCGGGGAAAAACCAGTATTAGGGCACAGAGTGGCACAATCACACAGTGTGGAAGGTCCACGGCCCGGCAGCAGTATGAGGTCAGACAGTGGCACAATGGATTCTGGAGGTGGCACAAAAACAGTATTAGGCCACAGAGTTGGCACAAGATACGTTGTGGAGGTCACGGCGGCAGCAGTATGGGTCAGACAGTGGCCACAATGACATTATCGGAGGGCGGAAAAACAGATTAGGGCACAGAGTGGCACAATCACACAGTGTGGACGGTCAACGGCTCTGGGCGCCAGTAATGAGGTCAGACAGTGGCACAATGGCATTCTGGAGTGGCAAAACAGTATTAGGCCACAGAGTGGCTTATTCATACAGTGTGGAGGTTAACGGCGGCAGCAGTAATGAGGTCAGACAGTGGACCAATGACATTATGGAGGCGGGGAGAAAAAAAAAAAAATCGTTATTAGGGACCAGGTGGCACAATCACACTAGTGTGGCGAGGTCACGGCCCGTGGCATCTGTATATGAGGTCAGGGACAGTGGCACAATGGCATTCTGGAGGTGGGTCAAAACAGTATTTAGGCCACAGTGAGTAGCACAATGATACAGTGTGGAGGTTCACTGGCGGCAGCAGTATGAGGTCAGACAGTGGCACAATGACATTATGTGAGGCCGGAAAAAACAGTATTAAATAACAGCCACAGAGTGGCTCACACACAGTTTGGAGGGTCACGGCCTGGAAGCCAGTATGAGTCAGGCAGTTGGCACAATTGACCATTATGGAGGCGGCAAAAAGTATTAAGGCCACAGAAGTGGCACTATGATACCGTGTGGAGGTAACGGCAGCAGCAGTATGAGGTCAGACAGTGGCACAATGACATTATGGAGGTGCGAAAAAAACAGTATTAGGGCACAGAGTGGCAACAATTTCACACAGTGGAGGTCTCAGCCGGCAATGCAGTATGAGGGCAGGCTGTGGCACAATGTCAAAATTAGGAGCTGGCAAAAGGAGTAGGCCAAGAGTGGTAACAATGACACAGTGTGGATAGGGGCACGGCCGAGAGCAACAAGCAGCAGCATAAGGTCAGGGACAGTGGCACAATGACACAGGTGTGGAGGGCACAGGACAGCAGCCACGCAAGCAGCATGAGGTCAGTACTAGTGGCAAAATGACAAATTCTGGAGGGAAGGTCGGCAAAAACAGGAGTAGGCACAGTGTGGAGGGAATGGCAGCAGCCCACGGAAGCAGCATGATGGTTCAGGACAGTGGCACAATGGACACAGTGTGGGAGGGCACGGACTGGGCACAGCAGCAAGCATGAGGGTCAGAGAGTGGCACAATGACATTCTGCAGGTAGCAAAATAGTATTAGCCACAGAGCGGCATCAACGATGAGAGCGGAGGTCACGCGGGGGCAAGCAGCATGAGGTCAGGCAGTGGCACAAATGACAGAGAGTGGGAGGTGATGACAAGGAGCAACAGCAATGAGGTCAGAGAGTGGCACAATGACATTCTGGAGGGTGGCAAAAACCCTGTACAGGCAGCCAGTGTGGCCACAATGAAACCAGTGTGGAGTGGATTGTCACGGCAAACAGCAACAGCCAGCAGCAGCATGAGCCACATAGAGTGGCACAATGACAGAGTGTTGAGGTGGGTGAAATACCAGTCACCTGGTAAAGACGGTGGTAGGCAGATGGAGAGAAACTATCAGCAGATGTGTGGCATCAGGCTTGGTGGCGGGCATCGAATAGTGGCTGAGGCAGGTAGTTGAACCCTGACTTGAAGCCCTAAGGAATTGGTGTGTGGAAATCCTGGCCGATCCACGCCTGATTTCTTCTTGACAAAGGTCAGTTCGTTCAACATTTCCCGAGGACAAGCGGGTTTCCTTGGTGGTATCGATTGGCCCCCGCCGCACTGAACATCCCCGCTCTGATGCAACACTACTGGCCCGGGCGAGACAGCTTCCTCCACTGCAAACTCGGCCAAGTTGCGGCACCAACACATCAGTTTGGCTGCCAGTAGTCCCGCGGCTCTTCTATCTGAGGGGGCAGAGTGATGTCCACGTAGGCCACAACTGTTTGGTTCAGGGAATGCTCCATGTCCTGCTGCTGATGCTTGCTGGTGACTGCCCTCCTCACTAGGCGGGTGAAGAAGTGCTCATTAGTGACTCCAGACTTAGAGTTACTTGCTGTCTGGAGCTGGTACTGCTCCTAACCCCCCCCACCTTCCCCCAGCTGCCGCGGCGTTAGTACGGGTAGAGCGCTGTAGGAACCCCCGGTCAGATCCTGTCAGAGGAGGGACGATGCCGCACATAGCAGCGGCCAATGAATTACGGAGGATTTCCTATAGTATTTGTGTTGCCTTCCCTCTCAATAAGCTGGTGGGTAATAAGGCTCCCTTTTTGGGGGGACCGGTTAGCGAGGTCCCAATAGGGGGTGGAGAGCCAGAAGTCATCACTCTGCGGATGCTGGGGGGGGGGGGGGGGAGGGGGGGACCTATTCGGCTGTCCCACTAGCCAGGCAAAATAAGCCATGATGCGGGACATCTGAACAAGTGACTCAGAGGGGCTCCCTGCCTCCATTTCAACTGTTATACTGCCACGGTGCTTGGGAGTCATCTGCCTCGTCTTCCTCATCTCCATCCACCTCCTCAGCTGCTCTGCTCTCCTCTTTGTCACCTGGGTAGAAAATCCACTCAATTTCACCAGACAATGCTTCTGCTCCAATTTCCTCCTCCTTCATTCCTCCTCCTCCATTTCAGTCCCACGGACTCCATTTGGCCACGTGATGTAAGTCGCCACATCCTCAGTTTTCCCCTGCCACACGACAGATTTTTCAGCATCTGTTCCAGGACATGAAGCAGTGGGAATGACGTTATTCATCCCGTAGTCTGGCGACGTGACAAATCAAACGTGGCCTCTAGAATGGCATCAACAATAGCAAGGTGTCCACGCCATGAGCTGCCATGGCCTGAAATCAATATTTACTACAGGGGAGTACTTCTGTCTGCTGGTTCATCAAAAAATAGTTAAATGGCCTTTCTATGTTCATACAGTCGGTTTCCAAACATGTGCAGGCTGGAATGTCCAGCGGGGTGGAAAATCGCATATCAGGAGCGTGTTGGGGCCGACGTGCCGTTCTGCAGCTGCAACTCGAGGAGGGTTTCCTGCTTTGTACGACATGGATAAAGTGCTATGCACAGTTTCCTGGCCATTTTCAGATTGTTCTGAAGATCGGTGGAAGACTTCAGAAACCTTTTTACAACCGATTGAAACCGTGCGCCATTGCAGGGCGCATGGACCATACCTCCTTCGGATGCAAGCGCGGACACATGTTCCTCCCATTTGTCCGTCACAATGGTACCGATTTGCAGTTGGCGCGTGGGAGGAAAGCCACACACTCGATTTCTTGCTTGCATGACGCGGAGCAGTTCCTTCCCCTGTGTGATCTTCGATTGCACGAGGCAAGCTAGGTGAGAACTGCGTGGACACCGTGGTGGCCACTAACATGTGGTATGATGGAGCAGTACTTGGAGAGGCTGAGATGGTGGAGGAGGAAGGTGGCGGACATTGGCGCTGGAGCAAGCAAGTTTGACAACGGTGGAGGAGAAAGAGGCGCTCTTCCTGTCCAACGTTGTTGGTGTGCCTGGGCAGGAAGCACATTCACCAGTGGGCCCGTAAAAGGACATGTAATGGCCCTCCTGACAACTAGTTACAGCTCAGACGTCGCGCTGCCGTGTACCTTGGAACAAACGTAAGTCAAGGACCTAGAACCCACTTTCTGTTCTACTATTTATGAAGTGCTTGGTTATGCCTTTTTAGGAAAAAGAAATTACGCTTGGAACTCTCCATCTCGGCTCGGCACAAGACATTAGTTCTCCTGAATGGTGCAGAGTCCACCATTTGGAAAGGGAGGGACTGCAGTACCAACAACTTGGACAGGAAGCACGGTCAGCTGCTGAACCTTTGGGAGGTTGGGACGCATACTGTTGTCTCTTTACAATCCGCCTCTCTGATCGAATGCTGGCGCCATGAGTAGCGAGGAGCAGGAGGCATATGGACCGGCCGAGAGGGTATGTCAAGAGACACAGCTGCCCTCTGCAGAGGTGTGGTGAGCCTGACTGGCTGAAATGGCAATGCGTGCCACTGGCCGATGCTGCTGGCGTGCAGCGGCAGGGATGGGACCACCACATCTGAGCCACGTTTCTCAAGGCCAACGGATTGGTTGACGCTGCATGTGTTGACGCAGGGCCGTTGTTCACACGTTAGCTCCCTGGCCACGCTTCACTTTCTGCCCACAGATTCTACATATACAATTATTTCGGCTCCTCCGGGTCTTAGAAATGAACTGCGCACTCCCGCCGAGTAGCTGACTTTTACCGCCACACGCTCCGCACTGAGTGACTACATGCCGCCGCTGCCTCGTTGAGCCCCTGTGCCGCTGCTGTCTTTGGACCTGCGAAGCGGGTTTCTACCCCAGTGGCAGCTTGGCTCCCGAACCTAACACTGCTGCTACCCTGCTGACTCACGACTCACAACACACTTGCTGGCTGCGCCGCTCTGCCTGAAGCGCAAGCTGACGCCCTCTTCTCACTAGACGATGAGTGAGCCCTTGCTTCACCAGGCTCCCAAGTCGCGGTCGGCGTAATCAAAAATTTTACATCTATTGTGTGTCATCGTCACTACTGTCCTCATCACCCGGTTCTTGGTAAGCCGAGGCTGACCTTCTAAACACATTGACCTCCCATGCCATCTCACAATCTATTACTTTGCGACTTACTGCAAGAAGCTGGGGGATATTGGCCCCATTTCTTTACGCTGCCACGTAGCTGCTGACTGCCATCCTCAAATTGTTCATACTCGCCTAATATAGTGGCGCTGAGGCCAGACCACATTGTATGATCCAGGCTGGAGGGAACTGGATGGGACAGAGGCGGGCTGAGGACAGGTGAGGGCCGTCTGACCGCTCCCGGGCCATGCCAAAATATAGTGTTCTGCTGTCTTGAGGTTCCCACCGACTCTTGGATGGGGTTGTCAGGATGTCATCTGGGAGGAAGAGGATGACCTAGTCAAAAACCAATCAAGAACCCTTGGGTTGCTGAACAATCACACGGCCGCTAGTTGACAGCGGCAGTTCGTTGGCCTCACAGAGTGACCCCTGCCTGCGACGTCACCTTGCTGTGCTGCGAACTGGGCCACGTTTCAGAATAGTTTGTGCACTGCCACTCGCGAGTTTGCCCCCAGAGCCTGCCACCTCTCTGTCTGACATATGTTTGTTTCTAAAATTGTACAGACATGTTTGATGACGCTATCTGTATATGATAAACTATACACCCTGTTTTTGATCCAAAATGAACCACCGTAACAAGCATTGGGTAAAACCTTGGATATAAATTGCGCTCCACAAATGGCCAAGGAAACAATTTATGTATGTGTGACCGTTTACAAGCACTGTTGTGTTTTACTAAATGTATAAAAGCACAAACAGGTTAATTAACCTTCGCTTGTGAATTATGCAACAAGAAAAATGTATATATTGCGGTGTTAGAAAAAGACGGTTTATTTTTGTCAGCACGCAGCCAAAACACGCTTAATTAACCCCTGGATTGTAAATTGCGACCAAAAGAATTGAGCCGCACAAACTTAGTAGCTTGTGTAGCGTGTTTCAATTTGCGTGTTTTCTACGCCACACAACAAGAGATACAGTTGTGTAATTAGCCTTTGCTTTGTGAATTAGCCGATACCAAAAAATATATATATATTTGGCCGTTGAAAACAAGCGGTTTATTTTTGTCTGCATCACCAGCAAAACAACGCTTTAATGAAACCATGGATCGTAACATTGCGCAAAGAAATAGAGCCCGCACAAACTAGTAGCGTGTTACAATTGCGTGTTTTCTACGCCAACAAACAAGAGATACAGTTGTATTTAGCCTTTGCTTGTGATTTTGGCTATCCGAAAAAAAAATATTATATATTTGGCGTTGAAAAGACGGTTTATTTTGTCAGCACACCAGCAAATCAACGCTTAATCTAACCCCTGGATGTAAATTGGCAAAGAATTGAGCCGCACCAAACTGTAGCGTGTTTACAATTGAGTGTTTTCTACGCCACAAAAAACAAGAGATACGTTGTAATTAGACTTTGCTTGTGATTTAGGCTAACCCAAAAAAAAATATAATATTTCATTTGGCGTTGAAAAAGACGGATTTATTTTTGTCAGCACACCAGCAAAAACAACGCTTAACATTAACACCTGGATGTAAATTGGACCAAAGAATTGAGCCGCACAAACTAAGTAGCGTGTTTCAAATCTGCGTGTTTTCTACGCCTCACAAACAAGAGATACAGTTGGTAATCTAGCCTTTGCTTGTGAATTAGGCTACAAAAAAAAATAATATATATATTTGGGTTGAAAAGTCGGTTTATTTTTGTCAATGCAACCAGATAACAACGCGTTAATTAACCCCTGGATGTAAATTGCCGCCAAAGAATTGGCCGCACAAATTAGTCAGCGTGTTTAAAATTTGAGTGTTTTCTACGCCACACAACACGAGGATACAGTAAATGTATTGCCTTTGCTTGATGAATTAGGCTACCATAAAAAAAAATATATTATTTGGCGTTTGAAAAGAGGTTTATTTTTGTCTGCAAACCAGCATAAACCAACGCTTAATTAAACCCCTGGATTGTAAATTGCGCCAAAGAATTGAGCCGCACATACTAGTAGCCGTGTTACAATTGCGTGTTTTCTCGCCACACAACAAGAGATACAAGTTGTAATAGCATTTGCTTGTGAATTAGGCATAACAAAAAAATATATATATATTTGGCGTTGTAAAAAGACGGTCTTATTTTTGTCAGCAACACAGCAAAACAACGCTTAATTAACCCCTGGATGTAATTGCGCCAAAGAATTGGTGCAGCACAAAATAGTAGCTTTTGTTGCGTGTCTACAAATTGCGAGTTTTTACGCCCACACAACAGAGGATACAGTTGTAATTAGCTTTTGCTTGTGAACTTAGGACGTACCAAAAAAATATATTATATATTTGGTTGAAAAGACGATTTATTTTTGTCAGCACACAGCTAAACAACGCTGAATTAACCCCTTGGATGTAAATTGCGCCAAAGAATTGGAGCCAGAACAAACTAGTAGCTTGTTTCAATTGCGTGTTTTCTACGCCACACAACAAGAGAATACATTGTTAATTAGCCTTTGCTTCGTGAATTAGGCTACCAAAAAATTTATATATATTTGGGTTCGAAAAAGGTCGGTTTATTTTTGTCAGCACACCGCAAAACAACGCTTAATTAACCCACTGGATGTAAATTGCGCCAATGAATTGAGCCGCACAAACTAGTAGCTTTGTAGCGTGTTTACAATGCGTGTTTCTACGCCACACAACAAGAGTACTGTTGTAATTAGCCTTGGTTGTGAATTAGGTACCAAAAAAATATATATTATATTTGCGCAGTTGGAAAAAGACGGTTTATTTTTGTCAGCACACCAGCAAAACAACGCTTAATTAACCCACTGATGTAAATTGCCGCCAAAGAATTGAGCGCACAAACTCGTAGCGTGTCTAACAATTGCGTGTTTTTACGCACACAACAAGAGATAAGTGTTAATTAGGCCTTAGCTTCGTGAATTAGGCTACAAAAAAAAATATAATATTTGGGCGTTGAAAAAGAGGTTTATTTTTGTCAGCACACAGCAAAACAACGCTTAATTACACCTGGGATTAAAATTGCGCCAAAGAATTGAGACCGCAACAAACTAGTAGCGTGTTACATATTGAGTGTGTTCTACGCAAACACTAACACCAGAGATACAGTTGTAATTAGCATTTGCTTGTGAATTAGGCTACACAAAAAAATATATATATATATGGCGTTTGAAAGACGGTTTATTTTTGTCGCCACCAGGCCCAAACAACGCTTAATTAAAACCCGCTGGATGTAAATTGCGCCAAAGAATTGAGGCCCGCACAAAACTAGTAGCGGTGTTACTATTGCGTGTTTTCTACGCCACACAACAAGAGATACAGTTGTTAATTAGCCTTGCTTGTGAATTGGGCTACCCAAAAAAAAATATATATATTTGGCGTTGTAAAATAGCCGGTTTATTCTGTGTCGCACAACCAGCAAAAAAACTCTTTAAGAAACCCCTGGATGATATATTGGCCCAAAGGAATTGTGCCGACACAAAACTAGTAGCGTGTTACACATTGCGTGGTTTTCTACGGCATCACAAGAAGAGATACAGTGTGTAATTAGCCTTGGCTTGTGATTTAGGGCTACCAAAAAAAACTATATATATTTGGCGTTTTGAAAAAGACGGTTTATTTTTGTCTGCACACCAGCAAATCAACGATTAATTAAACACCTGGATGTAAATTGCGCCAAAGAATTGAGCCGCACAAACTAGTAGCGTGTTACCAATTGCGTGTTTTATAAGCCCACAAACAAGAGATACAGTTGTAATTTAGCCCTTTTGCTTGTGAATTAGGCTACCAAAAAATCTATATATATTTGGCAGTTGAAAAAGACGGTTTACTTTTTGTCCAAGCCACACAGCCAAAACAACGCTTTAATTAAACCCCTGAGATGTAAATTGCGCCAAAGAATTGAGCCGCACAAAATTGTAGCTTTGTCAGCGTGTTAAAACTGCTGTGTTTTCTTACGCCACACAACATGAGATACAGTTAGTAATTAGACTTTGCTTGTGAATTTAGGCTACCAAAAAATTATTATATATATCTTTGGCGTTGAAAAGACGATTTATTTTTGTCAGCACACAGCAAAACAACGCTTAATTTAACCCTGGATGTAAATTGGCCAAAGTATTGGCCGGCACCAAAACTTGTAGCGTGTTACCAACTTGCGTGTTTTCTACGCCACACAACAAGAGATACAGTTGTAATTAGCTTTTGCTTGTGATTTAGGCTACCAAAAAAATATATATTTTTTGGCGTTGGAAAAAAGACGGTTTTATTTTTGGTCAGCTCAACAGCAAAACAACGCTTAATTAATTAACCCCGGGAGTGTAAATTGCGCCAAAGAATTGAGCCCGCACAAACTAGTACGCTTGTGCTAGAGTGTTACAATTGCGTGTTTTCTACGCCACACACAAGAGAGATACTGTTGTAATTAGACCTTTGCTTCGTGAATTAGGCTACCAAAAAAATATATATATATTTGGCGTTGAAATAGCCACTGTTTATTTTTGTCACGCACACAGCAAACTCAACGGCTTAATTAACCCCTTGGATGTAAATTGCGCCAATGAATTGCGCCGCAAAATCCAAGTTGCGTGTTACAATTGCCGTGTTTTCTACGCCAACACAAACACACGAGATACTAGTTGTAACTTAGGACTTTGCTTGTGAAGTAGGCTACCAAAAAAATACTCTATTTATTTGGCGTTGAAAAAGTCGGTTTATTTTTGTCGCACACAGCAAAACAAACGCTTTAACTTAACCCCTGGATGTAAATTGCGCAATAGAATTCAGCAGCCAAAAAATTAAGTGGGTAATTGGTATTGTAAAAACGCTGATTCTTTAAATGAATTACAACGGAACTGGCTTTGATCCCACTGTGGATATTGAATGTATATGCAGCTAGCAGTGGAGCACATGGATTTTAAGAATCCAAATACCCCAAAAATTCAGGAAATAGAACATTCAGAGAACAGTCTCTGAGGACAAGTGAGACACCCCACAGAAATAGCTGTATAAAAATTCCAGTTCTTCAGAAAGCGCTATCACCCGCAGCGCACCTTCCCTATCAGTACAGTGAGAGGAGTGTGAAGCTCCACGCGGCTTGCGCTCGGTCTTATATAGTGCTCGCCAAGGTGACGTTCACAGATCCCGCCCGGTCCTCTGATTGGCTTCATCTCTGCACATGTCATGCAGGCTATGCACCTTCTTACTCCCAGAGCTGCTTTGCACCCATTAGCCGCAATGTGCTCGCAGCCATTTTAATCTAATCAAATGACACACTTCGTTCACCCGAAGTTACCCCAAAGTTTCGACTTTCGTTACCGTACCGAAGTTTTCCTGAAATTCTAATACGAAATTTCCACTTCGTTAGAATCAATTCGCACATCTCTAACCGGTGTATCATTCGGAAAACATTCACACAAGTTACGTGTTTTTTGAATTTTGCGCACCTGCATTGTTTCATTGACGCAGCATCACTCGTTAATTTAAAACAGCAATTCCTATATTACCATCAGGTGGAATTGAAAGGTGCAAAGAAAATACCGTTTATTATCTCCAAAACCATAAACTAGTTAAGTGTTTTTTGACTTTGAGCACATGCCTTTGTTCATTGACGCAGCATCCACGTAGTAAAATCTCTAAAACAGCAAATCTATAGCCACCAAGGTGATTGAAAGGTGCCAAAAAATACCCGTGTCATTATACGAAAAACATAACAGATACGTTGTTTTTTTGACTTTTGCGCTACCCAGCCTTTTTTCATTGACGCATCTTCCACGTAAATTTAAAACAGCATTACACTATAGTCACCCACAAGGTGAATTGAAAGGTGGAAAAAATTACGTGTATTATAAGAAAAAATCAACAGATACGTGTTTTGTGAAATTTTGCGAACCAGCTTTGTTCAGTGACGCAGATCCACGTAAAATCTTTTAAAACAGCAATTCTATAAGTCACCACAGGTGAAACTGAAATGGTGCAAAAAATACCGTGTGTTATACGAAAACTTAACAGAACGTGTTTTTTGACTTTGCGCACCCAGCTTTGTTCAATTGAAGCCAGCATCAACGTAAATCTTTAAAACCAGCAGATTCTATATTTCACACAGGTGAATTGAAAAGGATTCTGTGACTTTTTTAACCTAAGTGTTGTTGACTAGATGTAGCAGATATCCATTTTTGGTGTGGTGGATGTTTTTTCAGCATTCTCCAGCCTTTGTATTGGGTGTTGTAATGAAAGAAGGTGTTATTATTATTATTATATTATTATTTTTAATTTTAGAAGCAGCCATTAATTCCAGGGCGCTGTTACATTTAAGGGGAATTACATTACATTAACAAAATATTGAATACAAATACAATGGTGACAAAAGTGACTTAGTAACTGAAACAGAGGGGAAAGAGGAACCTGCCCGCGAGGGCTTACAATCGACAAGGAAGATGGGGAGAGACAGAATCATGTGGGGCAGACATGCTTGCGGGCGTGTTATTGGTGGTGGTGGGGTTAGTGTGGATTGTAGGCTATCTGAAGAGATGGGTTTTCAGGTTGCTTTTGAAAAACTGGAGAAATGTTGGGGCGAGAGTCCTGATGTTTTGGTTTTAACTAGTTCCAAGAGTGTGGGTGAAGCACGGGGAGAAGTCTTGGAGGCGGTTATGTGAGGAGCTGATGAGAGGTGAGCACAGGTGGAGAAGGTCCTGTGCAAGAGCGGTAGATTGCGTGATGGGAGGTATCTGGAAATTAGGCAGAGATGTATGGAGGGGAAGAGGTACATGGAGAGCCTTGTAGGTCGGGTTAGTAATTTGAACTGAATTCGCTTGGGCAATGGGCAGCCAGATGAAGGGATTGGCAGAGGGGAGGGCCAGAGGGGAGAGTAGCCGATGGAGGAGAGAGGTGAATAAGTCGGGCAGCAGAGTAAGAGGGAGTGGCAGGGGGCGAGGGTGCTAACTGGGACAGGCCACAGAAAGAAGGATGTTGCAGGTAGTCAAGGCGGGTGATGCACAATGGGCAGGATCGGAATTAGCGTTTTAGTAGTGTTCAGAGTTGCAGGAAATGGGCGGATGCGTGAAATATTTTTCAGGTGGAGGCGGCAGGCAGAGGTGAGGGCTTGATGTGCGGTTTGAAGGATTAAAAGAGGAGGTCAAAAGGTTATCCAAGCTGGGACTAGTGGAGCTGGTGAGAGGGTGTGGCCATTAAAAAGTGAATAGAGACGATCGCGGTGGAAGGCGGCTAGAGAGGGACGGTGGAAAAGATGATGAATTCTGTTTCTATCTACATTTAGTTATTAAGCGACGGCGAGGAGAAGGAAGGACGCAATTGGATGATAGGCATTTTGGGATCCGGGAGTGAAGGGAGTTAATGTCAGGACCGGAGATATAAAGTGGGGTGTCGTCCGAGTACAAGGTGGTAGTTAAAGCCATGCGAGGCTATGAGCTGACCCAGACCAAGAGTGTAGATAGAGAAGAGGAGTGGGGCCAGGACAGACCCCTGAGGGGACACCAACAGACGAGCAGGGTGGGGGAGGAGGAGGTGCGTGCAGGAAGTGAGAGACTACTGCAATGTCCGTTCAGAGCAAGGCGTATGAAGAGGTCTCTAGGAGGAGGGATAGGTCCATGATGCCGAGGGAGGAGTGGATTTGTCAGCAGGATGAGCGTGGTCGACTGGTCAAAGTGCACAGAGGACAGGTTCTAGGAGGAGAGAAGGAAGGAGTAGTGCGTGAGGCTTTTGCAGTTACTAGGTCGTTGGTGACTGGTTAGGGCAGATTAAGTGGACGTGGTTGGGTCGGGAAGCTGAATTGGAGTGGGTAAAGGAGAGAGATTGGAGGAGAGGTGGGTGGGACAAAGCTTGATGATAGGACCGTGCTGCTCGAGGGACGTTTGGATGCAAAAGGGAGCAGTGAGATGGGGACGATAGTTGGGACAGTGTGGAGGGCGCTCGAGAGATGGTTTCTTAAGGATAGGTGTTGATGGTCGCGTGTTTAAGAGAGGAGGGAAGATGCCAGTGGTTAATGATAGAATTGAAAATAAAGTGGCGTGAGGGGCTGGCGCAAAATAACAGTGCTGAGGCTCTGGGATGAGGTAGGATGGCAGTGGGGCAAGTTAAAGGTAGTGAGGTTGGATTTGGAACTAGAGAGGAGATGGTTATCATGACTAACAGTGGGACAAGCAGGGTATGTAAGTGTTCTCTGGGTCTAGGGAATGTGTCAGGGTGAGGGTGTTGTTGACTTTCCCATAGACTTTAATGGGGTAATCGCTATAATCCGATGCTCACTTATCGATAAACCTTAGCAGTAGCGGATCGACTCATCGACTAATCAGATCGATCTCGATAGCCAACGCAATCGCACAACACGAGTTATGCTCAATGGTCTTTGTCATTAGATGCATTGCTGTTGACTCTCATCTCAGTGGGCCTCTGATAGTTTGGACCTGCACGTGCCTCTGCCACCTCATTGTGACGAGGACCCCCAAGATCTGTTGTCGTTTTATAAACCAGTAAACAATCCATTTTACTGTACTGGTGCATCAGTATCTCACAGATCGAGCCAAGGTAGTCTCATTATAAGCCTATTCTCCGGTGAAGCCCTACCTTGGGCCACACCCCTCTACAAATGAGATTTACGGTTAACCTACAGGAGTTCCAAGAGGCCATACACAAGATCTTTGAAAAACCCTGGCGTGTGTCCTCTGCTCTCCTTACATCAAGGTGATTCCACGGTGGGGCAATATGACACACAGTTCCAAGCCCTTGAGCTAGTCTGGAATGATGTAGCTCATGTTGCAGCCACTTGCAAAGGATTCTACCTTGATACGATACAGGATTGAGACAGTCAGTTGTGATATTCTTACACACTGAATAACATCATTGCTCTTGCTATGAACATTGATGTCTGATTCACCAAAAGGCAACTAGAGCGCCATCAGCAAAGAGAATCTTCCTGGACCAGTAGACTTCTTTTCCTGGCACCTGTCTTCCAGAGGCCTCTATTGCCTCCACCAATTGTTCCTCAAAATGAACATATGCAAGTAAAGAGAGCTTGTTGGACAAAGGAAGAACACACCCATAGATGCAACTAGAATCTCTACTTCCATTGCGGGGATTCACCCGGGAAACTTCAATGCCTAGGTTTCATGGAAAAGGCAACCCTAGGTGAAGATGGATCTTTTCAGTGCCTGTGTATGCCAGTCTCCCTCCTTTTTTCCATCTGGTGTCAACTTCCCAGTCTCTGTCCTCTTGAGTTTGGGCTCTGCGGGAAACTTTATCCACCCATCTCTGGTTTCCCATTACACCTGTCGGTCTCTCGATTGGACAAGCCTCTGGTAATTTCTTCCATGAGTGGATAGGTTCTGACTGTCTCCATTCAGTATTGTCATGAGACTCTGACGCTACAGGTTGGGGCATTTTATAAGGAGAAGTTTGCATTCTACATTTTTCCACGCTCTATCTTGGCACTCCTCCTGGGTCTCTCCAGGTTGCAGATGCATGCCCCAGTACTTGACTGGAAAACAGATGAGCTCATCCGTTGGGTTCAGCAATGTCACTCAAGGTCTTACGCCAACTCATCCTCCACCCATACTTCAGACTCTGCTCCCTGGGTTGCCTGTCCCATAACAAGACTTGATCTCCTGCCAGACACAATGCTTCCTCGTGCTAGAGTTTACTCTCTGCCTGTGCCTGAAACCCAGGCCATGCTGGCTTACATAAAGAAGAATCTACAGAAGGGCATCATTCATCAATGGTCTTCTCCTGCCATTCCTGGGATCTCCTATGAGGGGCGTACAATTTGTATCCTGGAAGGAGACTAATGGAAGACCACTTTCAAATACTACAGTGCCCTATGATGGGCACTTTGAGTACCTGGTGATGATCTTTGGTCTCTGCAATGCTCCGGTGGTCTTTTAAGTCTTTGTCAATGAGATCTACTGGGACATCATGATCTTTTTGTCTAATTTTGATCATGTATGGCTGATTCTAAAATTATTATAATCCAATCAACTCTATGCTAAACTTGAGAAATTTTTGTAGAATAGACCAGCCTACCCTTTCACGGAGACGTAGTCTCTGACATTGGTCTTCATATGCACCCAGTGAATCTGGCAACGGTTCTTCAGTGGCCCAGTCCTGTAGGTCTTCAGGCTGTTCAAAGTTTCTTGGGATTTGCCAATTACTATTGTTAGTTCAGTCCTCATTTTTCCACCCTGGTGGCAGCTATCATGGCCCTAACCAAGAAAGGTAATAACCCCAAGTTCTGGCTGCCAGAAGCTGAAGAGACATTTGCTTGCCTAAAAGTTGCCTTTGCATCTGCATTCGTCTTGACTCATCTAGACCCAGAAAAGCCCTTCTTTCTAGAAGTGGATGCTTCATCCATAGAAGCTGAGGCTGTGCTCTCTCAAAGAATCTCTAAAGAAAAGTCTGTCACCTGTGGTTTCTTCTCCAGGACCTTCTCGCTAGCCGAAAAGAACTACAACATTGGAGACCATGAGCTGTTAGTGATTAATTTGTCACCCAAAGAATGGCAAAATTTACTTGAGGGAAAACGGCATCCCATGAACACATCCCAGGGACCACAAAAACCTTCTTTATCTTCAAACCACACAGTGACTAAACCCTGTGAAGTTCAATGGTCCTTTTTCTTCTCCAGATTTAATTTCTTACTAAACGTTAGGCCCGTGGAGAAAATTGTTAAACCTGATGATTTCTCACTGTCACAATCCAACACGTGTCAGTAGGTACTTATATGTCAATCGCCAGGTAGTTGTGGATCCTCTGGGCCACCGTGAGCGTAAATGGTATAACTCGTGATGGTAGCCAAATTGCAGGGCAAAGACAGCGGGTGCTGGCAAGGGAGACAGGTCACAGCAGGTGTATCCATAGATGGACAGCAAATCCCAGGCAGGTAACTGACAGGTACAGAGGAATATAGACAGCAGTACTTATAGCAGACTAGTAGAGCGGCAGGAACAACAGGTAGTAGCACTTTAGAAAGCACAGGGTTAACATCTTGGGTAAACTAAAGCAAGACAACACTTGACATTGGAAACAGCAGCTAGTTGCACGCACGACAGGGGTCAGGTTCTATGATGAACATCAGTGAACTGAATAGGAGCAAGGGCAGGAAGTTCCTTTTTATGCAAAGAGGTCACAGGTCAATAGGCTGGGTAACCGAGACACTGTCGCTTTAAGTATCAGAAAAGTGACATAGAGGGCACACATAATAGCACAGAATGTAAGGGAGCAGGAGAGAAGATTGGTGAGTTGTACTCACTGGTTGCCGCCACCGGCACTACTACAACAGAAGAAACAGAAGACAGTATACAGCAGAGTGCACATTGACTGCTGCAGTAGTGGGGACAAGGCCATGCCTGTGGCTCAGAAAGGGAACCGTGCCATGGATTGCGACACTCATACTCCTCTGACACTTCGAAACTTGACTCAACCGCAACACATCATATCTCCATAATGTTTGGTTTCCGTTGTACCCATCTGGAAAAATTTTGTGTGCCTTATTCTTTGAAAGTGAATCCTTCAGTGGGGCCACTCTTCCAAGTTAGCAGGGCACCCTAGAAATCAAAGTTTTCTGACAACATTTTTTAACTGTTTAATTCCTCCTCTGAGCTTCTTCCAGGACCATGAATCCATCAGACAAAAGATGTAGACCATCTCCTGCGTTCCATCTGGGAGATAAAGTTTGGCTTTTGGTTAAATAAGTCCAAGCTCAAGATAAGTCCTTGTTTTCTTGGACCTTTCCCTGTACTACACATAAGATTTAAACAGTGTTCTAAAAATTCTTCTTGCCTATCTCTATGCTCTCCATGTCCATCCCAAATTCTTTTCATGTCTCGCTCAAAAAGCCCTTGGTCCTTAACAGGTATTGCTGAAGGTTGGCGATTTCTCCTACGGAAACAGACTCAGAACAGGTTCAGGAGATCCTGGCCATGAAACATCTAAAAGGGAAAAAAATATTACCTCATTGAGTGGAAGGGATTTGGTCTTTAAGAAAGATCCTGGGAGCTCTTCAAAAATATCAATGCTCCTGAGCTCCAACACAAATGTCATTTTCGTATAGCACAGAAGAAGAGAGGCATAAGGAGAAGGAATGTTAAAAGCATGTGACCGCGGACACGTACATGCTTCTTTTCCCCGACATGTTACTCAACTATTCTTCAATAACCAAAGTTGTCCAGTCTCTACCCCTGTTCCCAGCCTCTCAGTGTGGCCGCCATCCACAAAGGGGTGTGTGCACTCCACCTTTCTGATCTAAAGGACTACCAAACTGTTCTGGAGCCAATGCCATTTCGCCAGGGTCTGTATCTGGACACCTCCAAACTTCTTTGGTGCCAGTTATTGGTGTTTATTCCTTGAGCATTTGAGCCTTTTAGCCCACATTTGTATTTTGCAGTTCTGACCCTTGGCTTTATGTTCCTGATTTTGTTTCTGCCTGCCACCTTCCCTGACCTGTTTCCTGTACTACCATCTATGTTCCCACCTGTTCTTTCCTGTATCTTTTCAAGCACTCGTACTTTATCACGAGTGACCTCGTGAGGGGTAGTGACCTGGAAGTTCCCCACACCAAAAAGTCCATCCTGCCCTCTGGAGAGCCCTGGTAAAAAATGGGAGGCTCCTTAAAATCAGCTCCATGGCCTGGTTAATGCCATTTCTTGTGTTGACCTAGTGGATCCACCAAAACCGTTATTTCTTAGAGTAGTTTGTAATTCTTATACTTAGACCAAAGTTCTCCTAAGCATTCATCAACATCATCCCTGAGATTTATTATTTTCATCTCTCAAGATAAAACACCTTGAGGTGATCCCTTCCTTGGGAATTTAGAATTTATATATATTTAGAGATTAATAACTTGATTAATTTTCTTTTTCAGACAAAACCACTGCACACCATTCATGTTGAGATTTCTATGATGGAAAACCACTTGAATATGTGCGATGGCTGCATATTGGGATGAGATATAAAATGGACTTCAAATATTGATAAAAGCAAACATATCTATTGCTTCCAAAGAATGTAAAATTATCGTAGCTTGAGAGAGTCCACATTGTTCTACAAGATGTCTCCACAAGTTATGCCTCCATATAACATGTCATATATGAAAGTACAAGAAATGATCTCTACCACTGTTATTGAATTTCTACTACTGGGATTTCCTGAGCTGAATGATTACAAGTTTCCTTTCTTCTCTGTTATTCTCTTCATCTACTCCATGACTATATGTGAGAATCTCTTAATCATTATTCTGGTGTCCACAAGCGACGTTCTATTTCAATGTATTTTTTCCCTTGGACATTGTCACTGTAGACTTTGGGTCCTTGTTAATCAATTTTTATTGTTCCCAAGATGCTGGAAGTTATTATAAAAGAAGGGAGTTTTATATCTTTTGTTGAGTGTTTTGCCCAGTTTTACCTGTATGGGGGAACGGTTAGCGCTGAGTGTTTTTTGCTCACAGCCATGTCCTATGACCGGTACTTGGCCATCTGTAAACCCCTACATTATATCTCCATGATGAATTTCAAGCTTAGATACAGCCTGATCCTCTCATCCTGGGGACTCAAATTTATGTTAGCACTTATCACTCTTGTTCTTTCATGTGGCTTAGACTTCTGTGGGCCAAATGTCATTAACCATTTCTTTTGTGACTTTGCTCCTGTTTTAGAGCTTTCTTGCTCAGATATAACACTTCTGAATATTGAAATGGTGTTCATCTCTGTTCCAGTAGTTCTCTTACCCTTTATATGTATTATTATATCTTATGTCTTTATTTTTGGTAACATTTTTGGAATCTCTTCTATATCCAGTCGCCAAAAAACCTTCTCCACTTGTAGCTCCCACTTGGTGGTTGTTTCTATCAATTATGGGTCCATGCTCACAATCTACATGGTCCCTTATAGAGGAGGTTCACTGACTGTTAACAAATGTATTTCCCTTGTCTACATTGTACTGACCCCCTTTATAAACCCTATAATATACAGTCTAAGAAACAAAGAGATTCAGTCTTCTGTAAGTGCATATCTACTAGTTTGGAGAGATGTTTTTCGTAGAAGAAGATAATCATGAATCAACTTTGGGACTTTTTCTTTAAGGCCTTATGAAATCATCCATACATATAAAATGACCTATCATAAGGTTTTTCAGATTTAAATATAATATTGACATATTGATTTCCTTGCCCGCTCCGGTCACCTACACCTTAAGAACATCTCCAGAAGCCATTCTTTTCTTACTATTTTCTTGTCTTTACTCCTGTAACTCCCTGCTTATCGGTCTCCCTTTCTGTAAACTCTCCCCTCTCCAATCTGTTCTGTATGCAGCAGCCAGACTCGTCTTTCTTCTTTCCAGCTTCTTAGAGCCTCCCTGTGTCACTCACTGCATGTTCCCTATTTAGTACAAAAAAATACAACAGAAATATAAACTGTCACCCATAAAGTCTACCATGCTCACCCCTAATCCCCCCTCATCTCTATCTACCCCCTACGGGTTTCCCGGCGCTGCACCCCCTTAATCTTTTCCCTCATCTCTGTCTACCACCCTCTGCTTTGACCTTTCGTGAGTTAAAGTAAATGCTTCTGTCATCCGAACCTCTCATGCTTGCCTCCAAGGCTTCTCACGTGCTGCACCAGTTGTCTGATATGTGCTACCCGCTGACAAGCAACTTTTAGCACTCTAGTTTTAAGTGCCCCTGGAAAAACAACAGGGACAACCCAAAACCCTAATTGAAAACCCCCTCGTTTCAGTCAAAGAAATTTTTTTTAAAAAATTAAAAAACCTTAGGTACATAAAAACGTTTGAGGTTTTTTAGTTCACTATTGAAATGTGTATGTATATGCTGCCACACCCGTTAACCCATGCCATTTTCTTCAAAAAATTTTTGGGATGTGCAAAACCAAATAAACCAAAATCAATGCAGTGTACCTTGTATTTGGAGACTTCACTCCCTGAAGTGTGGAGGTCTGAACAGGCCCTAAGAGAGGTAAAGATAGGTAGGTTTCCACCGTATTTGAGGTCCCCTTTCGATTGGAAGGTGGGCTTAAGCATTTTGTCAAAAATTTAACTAAGAACCCCAAAAATTTTTCATGTATCCTAAGTAGCAGAAATTTTTTTTCCAAAAGTTCCAAGATCTTTTTGATAGTTTTTTTAGTTAATAGGTGTGTGTGATATTATTGTGTATGTAATTATGCCCCATCAGTAGCCTTAGGCCATTTTTTTCAAGTTTTTTGGATGTGCAAAACCAAATATTGTTGTCTACAATAAATAAATGGCTATGGCTTATATTTCACATGTCATTTCTTTGACTGGGTTCTCTTTACCTCATTTTAGAACTTATGTGAAAATGTTTTGCATTTTTAGGTAATATATATGAAAGACTGTAGAAATGCTGAGGAGTTCACAGCTTTGTAAGCACCACTTCACTGGTAGGACAATTTGTCATGTTGGCATTTTTCCATCAAGAGGATTTCCAGTAACTGGCCACGTACAGAGTATCCCCTTAACTAAACTTAAAAGCAGTGATGGACTTGGAGCACTATGCATTGTTAAAACCTGAAGTGGTATTCCTGTGATAAATTATCATCATTCGACTGGATAAGTGACACTATGTAATGAATTTTCTGTTTGTACTTGGATATGAAAAGTGTTTTCACAATCGCTTATAACTAAAATAAATAGAAAATGACAATTGTTCCCAGGAAAATTTGCTTTTGTGGTCAGGGCATTGATAAATTGAAATCTATATTTTCTCGAACATTTGCAAAATATGCCACATGGTATAGACCCTGAGAATCTGCCGGAACTGCGAGAACTGTCGAGAAATTTTAAGACCTGTTGAGAATGTTGTAGAAGTTTTGAGAATATGTAGAACTGTCTAGAACTCTCTCGGAGTGTTAAATAGTATAAATATAATTACATAGTAGTATTTCCTTAACCCCTTAAGCCGAACGCCTGAAAAGTAGTTAATGACCAGAACATATTTTTAGTTTTTGCCTCCTTGCGTTTCAACAGGTGTAACTTTTTTATTTTTTCAATGACGCAGTTGTATGAGGCTTCGTTTTATTCGAGACGAGTTGTACTTTAGCATTAGTTTAAGTTCACTTATAAATAATTGCAGAATTTTTGTTCCGTGGACCCACATCTCCATGGATTTTATGACAGACCTGCCTCCTTCGGAGGGCAAAAAAGTTATCTGGGTGGTAGGGGATCGTTTCAGCAAAATGTGCCATCTTGTTCCTTTAAGGGGGTTACCGTCGTCCAAAAAACTTGCTGAACTCTTTGTCAAACACAATTTTCAAGCTTCATGGGTTACAAAGAATTTTAGTTTCGGACAGAGGGGTTTCAGTTCGTTCTCGATTTGGGGAGCCCTTTGCAGGCTCTGGGTATCACCCTGTCCTTCTCTTCTGCCTTCCACCCAGAGACTAATGGGCAGACAGAGAGAGTAAATCAAATGGTAACACAAAAACTCTGTTGTTATGTATCTGATCAGCAGGCAGACTGGGTAAAATACTTATCGTTGGTTGAATTTGCCATTAACAATCAGGATAGCAGCTCGTCTGGGACCTCACCATTTTACTGAAAATTATGGTTTTCACCCTAGGCATTGCGTCATTTTCCAATGCTACGTCTGATCACAGCGGGGTGGATGTTATCATTAAAGATCTGTGCACAGTATGGGCCCAAGTTCAGAAGAACTTGGTTCATACCCAGAACATCTAGAAGAAAAAATTCTGATAGAGGGCCCGTCTTTGTTCTAGAGAGTTTGCGGGGTTGGGGATAAAGTTGGTTATCCGCCCGAAATCTGAGACTGAAATTTTCCCTCTGGTAAACTCGCGCCGTGATTTGTAGGTCCATATGTTGTTCAGGAGGGGGGTTAACCCGGTTGCATATCAGCTGAAATTACCCTCGTCTCTCCGTATACATAACGTGTTCCATCGTGCACTTCTTAAGAGGTATATTCAGCCTGTGACTCCGCCCTCTAGACCTATTCCTCCAGTTTGCTTAGAGGGGGAGTTAGAATATGAAGTCGCCCGTATTTTGGATTCTCATAAGGTCCAAAGGTCTCTACAGTACCTGGTCCATTGGAAGGGGAATGGTCCTTAGGAGGATCAAAGGGTTCCGGCGAAATCCATCCATGCTGATGGCCCTGGTGAGGGAATTCAATGATACTCACCAGGACAAACCCAGACCAGTGAAGGGTCCGGTATCCCCTCCTAAAAGGGGGGGTACTGTTAGGGCTGGGCAGCGCTCGGTTTGCAGGGAGCAAGAGTCTGCAGCAGCTGATCAGCGACCTCACCCTGATAGACAGTCTTCTTGGAGCTGAGTGAGTGACAGAGGTCCAGCCACTCCTGACAGGGGGCGTGTCGCACCAGCCAATGGGAGGACCCGGAGGCCGCTCCAATCAGCTACAGGAGCGGTATCCGAGAAACACATTTAAACTCCCTGTTAACTGACTGCTGCGCCTGTGAAATTTCCTGGCTGCCTTGTGTTGCTTGTGCTTTATATTGTGTTTTGCTTATCCGTGTACCAGACCTCGGCTTGTTCTCCTGACCCCGGATTTTTTACCTCGCGCCCGTTCGTGTTAAACCTCGGCTTGTTTACGTTTATCCCTCTGGTTCTGATTTCTGGCTTGGCATTCCCGATTTGTTATTTACCCGGATTGTCTTACGGTTCTTCCTCCTGACGGCCCCAGCACTTTAGCAGCTCAGGGACTGTTGCCATCTGCCGCCTAGGGCAGCACGTCAAGTAGTCAGGGACAGTGGGCTTGGTTCCAGTCAGGGCTCACTGTACCTTCCTTGATGTGACAAAATCACAGCTATTCTTAAATCCCTCTAATTTCCTACAGGCAACTAGGATAAGAAACAGAATTGTTTCTATCAAATATCTGTGAAATGTGGTCTGGTAGAAGAACCGTCAGACAAAATCAACAGAGTTCTTCATTCAGTCCCTGAGATTTACAGCTGCCCAGTAGGACTAGGAATTGATAGTTTTCAACAAACTATGGTACAAATGCACGATTAGCCGAAAGGAACTACAACATTGGAGAACATAAACTGTTAGCCATTAATTTGTCACTCAAAGAATGGTACAATTTACTTGAGAGAAAACGGCATCCCATGAACATCTATAGGGACCCCAAAAACCTTCTTTATCTTCAGATTGCACAGTGACTAAACCCTGTGAAGTTCAATGGTACTTTTTCTTCTCAAGATTTAATTTCATACTACACTTTAGGCCAGTGGAGAAAAATGTTACAGCTGATTCTTTCTCACTGTCACAATCTAACATGTGTCAGTAGCTACTGGCACGTCAATCGCCAGGTAGTTGTGGATCCCCTGGGCAACCATGAGTGTAGATGGTATAACTTGTGATGGTAGCCGAAGGGCAGGGCAAAGCCAGCAGGTGCTGGCAAGGGAGACAAATCACAACAGGTGTAACCGTATATGGACAGTGGGTCCCAGGCAGGTAACTGACAAGTACAGAGGCAGATAGACAGCAGTAGTTATAGTAGACTAGTGGAGCAGCAGGAACAACAGGAAGATAGCACTTTAGAAAGCACAGGGTTAACACCTTGGGTAAACTAAAGCAAGACAACACTTGACACTGGAAACAGCAGCAGTTCAGCAGACAGAGGTCAGGTTCTATGATGAACATCAGTGAACTGAATAGGAGCAAGGGCAGGAAGTTCCTTTTATGCCTTGTGGCCCTGCTCCAAGTGTGGCCCCAGCTAAGTGTGAATTCATACAAGACTATGTAGTCCCATGGAACTCCTTCCCTCTGGACTGACCCACTCTATTTCTCATTCACAGGTATGTTTCTGCTATCAAAAGTCTAACTCCCATCGTCCATTGCTGTATGTTTCTGCTATCAAAAGTCTAACTCCCATCGTCCATTACTGTATGTTTCTGCTATCAAAAGTCTAACTCCCATCGTCCATTGCTGTATGTTTCTGCTATCAAAAGTCTAACTCCCATCGTCCATTGCTATGTTAAATTGTTTCATTTCATTGTGTAGTACTACAACTTCCTGTTGTGCAATGATGTATGTCTCTGATGTGTATCTCCAGTGTAGCCATATTTGTTATCATAACTCCATTTCCTATACCCCAATCCCATGCTGTGTCCATGGAGCCTTTGTAATTCTCCCTGTAATCTCGTTTCCTACCCCCCCCACTCTGCTAAGTAGGTAACACGACCCCTCCCACTTCTTTTTCACATCTGATTGTTCTGTTTGGGATCAAGCTTAGTATATAGTCACTCACACTCGGGCCATTGGAAATTTTGGGCCCCGCTA
>JAODAL010041323.1:0-35997 GCA_025379985.1 Phyllomedusa bahiana | reverse complement strand
CAGGACCCGGAATCCGGAAGGCCGCCATGGGAAACGGTTTCCCGGAAAAGAACAGAGTGGCAGCTGGCGAGAAATTTTAATGAAGAGAGCATCGCTGTAGTCATTTTTATGGAAGTAATGCATTTGTACTATCGGGGTGTGTAATTTGGGGTTGGATTGTATATGATATTTTTGCCTGTAATTCCCCAAAAAAATTTGTTTTAAAAAAAAAAAAAAAAAAAACATGCCTGCTTTAAATCAAAAAACAGCGAATTGTGCTGGGGTGCCTATTTTCCCTGCGTGTAAAAAGAAAGGGACAATCTGTGCTGTTTTGGATGAATTATAAAAAAGTTGGATTAAACTGAAAACAAACCTTTTCAGCTGTGGGGAGAGAGATCGGCTTGGTTCATGAAGATGTTAGATAAATGCAGGCTGTGGTTGTAAAAACGCTTTAAAAAATAAGACTGCATGGGGAGGGGAACAACCAGGGCATGTGGATCGACAAAGGGGGGGGGGGGGGGAGGCAGGGATGTGCTGTCCCCCCCCACTGTTTTCCAAAAAACCCTGACTGGGGAAAGCAGCATAAAACAGTAAAGGGGGGGGATGATGGCCCCCCCTTTTTAAAAAAACCAGCGGGAGGGGGAAAACGCCCTGGATTTTAGGAGTGGAAAGAAAGAAAAGGAAAACAAAAAAAATGTGAAGCGATAAACCCCCTTTACCCCCATTTTTAAAGGGGGAATTTTATGTGCCCCCCTGTGCCCCAAATTCAAAAAGGTTTAGGAAAAACAAATTGCCCCTTGTTCTAGGGTGTCCCCAGTACGTGCTGTACATCCCAAAACAATATGGGGACAGAAATATGCATCTCTCTGATATGGTTTTCTAGGGTGTATTGGCCTTGTGCGTGAGGGCTAATAATCGTCTATGGTCAGTGCTAGTTAGGTGAGTATGTATGGATTCCCGGTTTTCATGTGGTTTCGTTTTGGTTTTGTTTCGATTTGGTAAAATTTGAAAATTTTTTATTTTGGAGAAGTTTGGGCCTATTGATCAGGGAAGGCATTTTTTTTACTCCCTTTTTTTTTTTTTTTTTTTAGTTTTTTTGTCTTTTTTTAGTTTTTACATGCACGAACTTTTTGTTGTGTACAGAAACAGTCAGCAAGCTGCTGCTGTCAACGTTGTGCTGTCATGACTGCACGGTGATTGGCTCTTTAAAGGGAACCTGTCACAGATTATGCCCCCCTTGTGGGGCGCAAAAGCCAGTGTCGACCTGCTGTTTCCAGCGTGTGTCCCCTTTTTTGAAAATTGCGTTTTAGAGTATTTAATCTCAAAAACTAGCAGTTTTCGCATGAAAAGTCCAGCTTATTTATGGCGGGGTTAGCTCCCCCCAGCCCGGGTAGCCCCCCCCCATTGACAGTTTTCCATGCCCCCTACCGATTCAAAGTAATAGGTTAATAAGTTATGAAGTGGGTGGGGCTAGCCACAGGTGGGTGGGGCACGAGTTAAACAGACTCTTTTCTGGCTGAAAACTGCCAGATTTGAGCATTAAATACTCTAAAACTGCAGCATCTTACAGAATCAGGGACACAGCGCTGGATACAGCAGGTCTGACACTGGCTTGTGCTGTCCTCAGCAAGGGGGGCATCATCTATGTGACAGGTGTCCTTTAAGTAGGCCGTCTTAGCAGAGACAATTCCTTTCACAAAAGAGGTGCTGATGATCGCCTTGAGTTTAGCCGCTGGGTAACAACTTTGGCTGCTGCTTCCCTTGCAGATTATAGCTGAATGGCTGGGGGAACCATCTAACAGAAAGGGAGTATCTAAAGCTATAGCAACCAGTGCTGGCAGCCTATCAGGAGAGATCAAATAGGTCTGTAGCTATAGTGACCAGTGCTGGCAGCCTATCAGGAGGGATGGAACAGGTCTGTAGCTATAGCAACCAGTGCTGGCAGCCTATCAGGAGAGATAGAACAGGTCTGTAGCTATAGCAACCATTGCTGGCAGCCTATCAGGAGAGACTGAACAGGTCTGCAGCTCTAGTGACCTGAGGAGCTGATGCAATCCATACAAGAGGGGATATCTCAGAATAGGTAGGACATATATTGCAAAGTGACTTGTTTGTGCAAGATCTTTAACATAAAGAGCAGCAATCCTTGTAGCGAGACAACCCCTTTAAAGAGGATCTCTAGCCACTGCCAGGTCTGTTTTAGTAAATCCTTGTGTTCCCTGTGAAATAACAATTCTGCAACATCTTCTCCTATATCTCTGTGCTGTGCTGTTCCTCTGTTATTCCTCCTAGAAATGTATCATTGAATCTGTCAGCTGTGTGTTGTCAACCAGTTGTGTGGTGTGTTCTGCACAGTCTGACATTGTCCAATCAGTGCTGACAGAGTCATTGTGGGCAGCGACACCCCTCCATTTGGTCACACCCATCTGACAGATTCAGTCATACATTTCCAGGAGGAACAACAGAGGAACAGCAGAACACAGAGATATAGGAGAAGAGGCTGCACAAGGATGTAATAAAACAGAGAAGTCAGGAGAGGTCACAGGTGCTCTTTAAAGGGCCACTACTATGAAAATTGGCACCCAATATCCAACTATTATATGGATTTTCTTTATTGGGCGTATATATATATATATTCATAACATATATATATATATATATGTGTGTATATATATATATATATATATATATATGTGTGTATAATTTTTTTAAGTTTATCTTTGTACATTACTCTCCCTGACTTTCTCTATGTGAGTTCTGATAGCACAACAGTGAGAGGATTACTTGATGGTTGGTCCTTCTTTCTAGTCGACTCTGGGCTGAGAAGTGTAAATATTATCAGCAATAACCAGATAATTGAGAAGAAATCTCTCCTCCCCCCTCCTCAGTGCAAGAAAAGATTACCCTATTTTCTTTTCATGTATTGTTCATGTTTTAGTAGAATCTTATCTGCCCCTGTGAAGAGAACAATAAAGAAATCATGTCATTACCTACTATTTGTCATGAGACTTTGTAGAGGTAAGTAGCAGCTGAAGTAAAGTGAGATTAGTCTGTCCTGTTATTTTGAACTTTTTTTTCTCACAGCTAGAGAAAGGCAATATTTTATATGTACTTTTTGATATGTAATTTTTATTACTGTCGAAATAAAAACCCCCAAAAAATTGTCAAAATTTCAAATTTTCTAGGAATATTAGCTTTAACAAAAATACACTTCTCTGACGGCAGTGTCCCTTTAGCCCCTTAAGCCGAACGCCTGAAAAGTGGTTAATGACCAGCACTTTTTTTTTTAGCTTTTGCCTCTGTGCGTTTCGGGCCAGAGAAGTTGTACTTTTTGGGGGCTTAGTTTGAGTTCACATAGAAATTATTGCAGAATTTTTTTTCAATTTTTTTTTTACACCCTTCACATTTCACACTCAATAACTTTTTAGATTAATTCTACAGGTTATTACAGTCCTGTAGATACCTAATATCTACAGTAGTAGTTTTTTTTTTTTTGTGTAATGTAGGTACAATCATTTTTTACTAAATATGTATTTTTATTTTATTATTTATTTTATTTATTCTTTTCTACACTTTTTTGTTTTTTACTTTTTATAATCACATGAAGTGATAACTGTTTTACATTTTTTTTTATACTTAGTAATGTATTAGCATATTCATATATGCTAATACATTAAACTCTGTGTCATACTGACTCATTGAGCAGTCAGGGCAGCACACAGTGTGCCCTGACTGAAGGCTTGTTAGACAGACAGCCCTGCAGCTACTCTAGGTCCCCAGGGCTGACTGTGCAGAAAGCCCTTTGATTATGCTGTGGTTACTGACTGCGGAAATCATTCACTGCTCCTCGCTCCATGGCTGAGTCCCTGTTGGTAATCATGGCCATTGGGTTAATGGCACTGGGTTGGTGGCTCTGCTGTCCTCTATCTGTCCTCTATCCAACCGCCCCTCGCTGTCCTCTATGATGGCTTGACTGGAATCTCCAGATGATGTCTTATTTGAAGTGGGATCCTTTATCCAGACATCATGTGGTGGTTGCAGGACATTCTTCCTATCTGCCGTTGTATCTTGGTTTGATGGTCTTCTGGAATCTGGTTCTGCTTTGACTTTGCTTCCTCATTAGTTCTCGGGCTTCCTCTTTCTGGTTCTAGAAGTTCTTTTCCTGAATTTTGACCTTGCTTTACTCCTGACTTCATTTTTGGATTCACCCATTTGATTACTGTACCTGGCTCACCTCTGCTACTACCCCAGGACATCTCATACACAATATCACTACCACAATCCAAGACTAATCAAGAGACTGGAGCTCGGGGATCCTTTAACAGTGAAGTCCACATTCCCTTACAGAGATTAATAGGTGAAGACCAGGGGATCCACATCCCAGTCTAGCCATATTTGAAATGCAGAGTAGTCCACATGTCCTCACAGAGGTCAATGGATGAAGACTAGGGGGTCCTTAAAGAGGTTTTCTCACCAGCTTTGGAATCACACATATTGACATATCAGCTCTACTATTCCTTTTACACTTTATAAATCTCTTGCTCTCGTGTCATTGTTTTACACAGGCTGCAAAGCTCTGCAGAGTGTTTACTTAGCTAAATGAGAAGCTTTCAAAGTCCATAGCTAGAGATTAGACTCTGCAGGAGGTGACTCACGATGGATGGACTGAGTAACTGACGGCAGTTTGGAGCAATGAGAGATACGAGAGAGAGAGGAGAGAGAGAGAGAGAGAGAAGGAAGAGGTGCGGAGAGATCATAGAAGCTTTTGTACTCTTAAGAGGAGCTAAAATCGTCTTTATCTTCTGAACAAAGAATAATCAGCAAAGCAAAGTATTTAGAAAAAGTTTTCAATTATCTGTCCTTACATGTTGGAAGCTAATCATTATAGTGAGGGGTTTTACCACAAAGTAAAATCCCCTGCACAGGTCGCCCGTAGCCAGCTGTGTTGACTACGGGAGACTTCTTGGTAAAATCTGCTTTAAGACTCCACAACCTAGTCTAGCCAATGAGGTCCAAATGTCCTAACAGAGGTGAACATAGTTATATAGTGGATAAGGTTGGAAAAAGACACAGATCCATCGGGTCCAACCTATAACCCTACAGGGTTGATGCAGAGGAAGGCAAAAATCCCTATGAGGTGAAGGCCAGTTGCTTCTATACAAGAGGAACAAGTTCTTCCCAGCTCCGAGTTTGACAATCTAAATAATCCCTGGATCGACATCTGATCTCTAGAATCTAGTAACCACAACCTGTAATGTTATAGCATCTAAGCCCCTCTTGAATGTGTTTAATGACTCCACCATCACAACCTGAAGAGTGACAACCAAGGGATCCCTAAGACTCCACATCCGGTTTAAACCCTAGTCAAATTTTGGGCAAGTCCCCAAAAGGGCAAAGGGGGGAGACCCGGGGGTCCCTAACCCTGCACCCGATTAGCCCGAGTCGAAATGCATGATCCACATGTCTCCCGAGGTTAAAAAGGGGAAGACCCAAAAGTCCGTAAATTTTGCAACCCCCGTGTAAAAAGCCTATATGGAAATTGGAATGGAAGGGACCTTATTGTCCCAACTTGGAGATCAACAAACGGTGAAGTCCACATATCCTCACAGAGGTTAAAGGGAGAAGACTAGGGGTTCCTTTAGACTCTGTACGATTGTCTAGCCAGATTCAGTGAAGTCCACAGGTTCAAACAGAGGCTAAAGGGTGAAGACCCTTCGACTTCAACCCTGGTCTAGAAATAGAAAGATTGCCGGCACTGGAGAGGACCTTATTGTGGGATTGTCCCAGCTGTGGGATCCCTGACAGTGAGGTCCACATGTCTTCACAGAGGTTCAATAGTGTAGACCAGGGATCCCTAAGATTCCACATCTCAGTTAAGCCATAGTCAGATTGCCCCAACCAATGAAGGGCAAAGGGTGGGGACCCGGGAAAACCTAAGCCTTCACCCCAGTCTGCAGAGGTATTGCAGTGAGGTCCAGAATTTTTCCCTTTGGGTTAAAATTAAAAGTTGAAAACCAAGAGGGTCCCTAGATTTCCCCACCCTGTAGAACAAGCCGTAAACAACAGTCGGGGCCCGGAAGGGGGCCTTATTGTCCCAACTCGGTGATCAACTGAAAGTGAAGTCAAATGTCCTCACAGAGGTTAAAGGGAGAAGACTAGGGGTTCCCTTAGACTCTGTACTATTGTCTAGCCAGATTCAGTGACGTCCACAGATTCTAACAGAGGCTAAAGGGTGAAGACCCTTAGACTTCAACCCTGGTCTAGAAATAGGTGTTTGAAAGATCGCCAGGACTTGGAGAGGACCTTATTGTGGGATTGTCCCAACTGTGGAATCCACTGACAGTGAGGTCCACATGTCTTCACAGAGGTTCAATGGAGAAGACTAGATTCAGTGAAGTCCACATTTCAAACGGGGCTAAAGGGGAAGCCCCTTAATTTAAACCCGGGTTAGAAATAGGAAATTTGAGGTCCCCCCGGATGGAGAGGCCCTTTTTGTGGATTTTTTCAGCTGGGGGATCCTGAAAAAGAGGCCCACATGTCTTCAAAAGGGGTTAAAAGGGAGAAGACTAGGGTTGTCTAGCCAGATTCAGTGAAGTCCACATGTTCTAACAGAGGCTAAAGGGTGAAGACCCTTAGACTTCAACCCTGGTCTAGAAATAGGCATTTGAGAGATCACCAGGACTGGAGAGGACCTTATTGTGGGATTGTTCAGCTGTGGGATCCACTGACAATGAGGTCCACATGTCTTCACAGGGGGTTCAACTTTGAGCCCGGGGGATCCCTGATCAGTACCCGTGTAACCAGTAGTTTCCCAGCCTCATGGTCCAGGTACTAGGACTTTACTGACAGCTGATGAACTTCACCCCTCAGGTCCCATGAAGTTCTCCTCAGATCGCACTATTTTCCTTTTGACAGGAGCCCTTTAATCTTTAGACATCACGATTGTGGCTGATCCAGGGGAAATTCCACCGCAGCGATTTTTTAAAAAAAATTTCCCATAGGAATATTTATTTTGTTTAGTTAAGTGAAGATGAACCGGGGTTTCCCCCGGCCTGTAAGACAAGCAGCATAACACATCATTATACTGGAAGGTATAATCGGCCATACACTTCCCCCTGTAGCGGCTGCTGTAGGAGAAGCGGAGTATTACATGTCAGCTATTCTAACAACTGGATACAGTTGTCCCTCAATATACAAAAATTAAATTTGGGTTCCCGAACGACCATTGATTTGAACCATAACTTAGAAAACTGGTGATTGGTTCGAAGCCCAAAATGTGACCATACATAAGCAAAATAGGATTAAAGGAAAAAAGCAGATGCTAATCCATAAAAGCACATCAAGAGACTGTGGAAGCTGGAAAAACACTTTTTAGATGGAACAGGGCTTCTGGGGCATGGACTTTATACATATGGGGCCCATGTATGAAAAAATTCTAATAGTAAAAAATTGTTGTCCCTACAACCAAACCCAAACTCAGCTTTCATTCCTTTACTGCTCTGGAAAAATGAAAACTGAGCTCTGATTAGTTGCTATGAGCAACAGAGAATGTGCTGCTAATGGTTTTCATAAATGAGGCTCTGTGTACCAGAAAAAAGAACATGGGGCCCTCACCTGGTGCCCAAATCAGCAGCTCATCCTGGCACATGTAAGAGCAGTGCAGGACATGTAGTACCGCACTGTACTGTAGAGAGGCGCTTAACCACCAAACACTATCACCTCATGCATCAGTGTAGTCAGTACAACATGTAGTACCGCACTTATGTAGAGACGGTTAGACGCCCAATTTACTGCATGCACCTTACTAATACTGTAAGAGCAAACAGGGGCATGGTACCGCATGTACTGTAGAGGGCTCTAAGACCACCCAACCTGCAGCACCTCACTAATAAAGTAAGAGCAGTACAGGAATGTAGCACCCCATGTATGTAAGATGCTACTAACCCCCCAATCATGCATGCACCTCACAAAAACATGAAGGCGTACAGGACCCTGTAGTACCGCTTGTACTGTACAGAGGGCTAAAATACCACCATCACTGCATGCACCTCACTAATAATGTAAGAATACAGGACATGTAGTACCGCACTTTACTGTAAGAGGTGTATAGGGCCACCCCTCCTGCATGCACCTCACAATCATGTAAGGAGTACAGGACATTGTACCCCCCTGCAGTGGGAAGGGGCTATAGACCCCAATCACTACCTGCAAATCATAATACATGAAGGCGTACAGGGCATGTAGTACCCACTGTATGTAGAGAGGTGCTATAGACCACCAATCACTGCAGCACCTCCCCAAACTTTTAAGAGCATACAGGCATGTAACCACACTGTACTGAGGGAGGGGCTATGACCCCCAATCACTGCAGCACCTCACTAAATACATTAAGAGAGTACAGGGTATGTAGTACCGCATTGTACTGTACAGAGGCCTAAATACCACCAACACTGCATGCACCTCATTTAAACATGTAAGAGCGTAAGGCATGTAGTCCCCCATGTACTTAGAAGGTGCTAAAAGACCCCCAATCACTGGGATGCACGCACTAATTTCAGTAAGGCAGTACAGGACTGTATCCCGCACGTATTAGAGAGGCGCATAGACCGCCAAACACTGCATGCACCCAACAATACATTAAGACAGTACAGGAAAGTAGTCCCGCACTTACTGTAGAGAGGCTTGTAACCGCCAATCATGCATCCCCCACTAATACATGTAAAAACCGTACAGGGGCATTGTACCGCACTGTATGTAAGGGGGGCTATAGACCCCAAAACACTGCATGCCCTTACTAATACATGTAAGAGCGTACAGGACAGTTATACAAAAACGTATGTAGGAGAGGTGCTATAGACCAAACACTGCATGCACCTTACTAAACATTAAAAGAGAGTACGGGCATGTAATACTGCATGGTACTTAAGAGGCGTATAGCCACCCTCATCAGGGCCCTCAGAAAATGTAAAAGCAGTACAGGACTGTAATACCACACGACTGTAGAGAGGGGCTATAGCCAACAGTCACTGCTGCCCTCACTAATACATGAAAAGGAGTAAAGGGCAAGGTCCCCACTTTAAATGTAGGGAGGCCTAAGACACCCTCATGCATGCACTCAGTAATCATGAAAAAGGGGTACAGGACATGTAGCCGACTGCACTGTAGAGAGGTTTCTATAGACCACCAATCACGCACACGTCACTAAAAAATTTAAAAGCATAAAGGACATGTAGTCCGCACTGTCGTAGGAGGCGCTATAGAACGCCAATCACTGCATGCCGTCACTTTTAAATTTAAACATTCAAAAGAGCCCAGTACGGGAGGCTTGTAGACCGCCAATACTGCATGCACCTCACTAATAATATAAGAAGCAGTACAGGAATGTAGTACCGCATGTAAAATGTAGAGAGGGCTATAACCCCCAATCATGCATGCCCTTATTTTAAACTGTAAAAGGGAGACAGGACATATGGTACTGGCCCCTGTACTTAGAGGCCTATTTGACCGCAATTATGATTTCATTCACTAATACAGTAAGAGCAGTAAGGACTGTAGTGCCGCCTGTACTGAGAAGGGGCTATAGACCCCCAAACATGCTGCACCCCACTAAACAAAGGCAACAGGGCATTAATACCAAAAGTTTGTGAAGGCCTATAGCCGCCCCTCACTCATGCACTATGCATAATATAGAGGGTTTCCCAAATAAAATTTTCAGGGTATTTGTGGATCAGTGGGGGGACATTGTATATTTTATTGAAACCAAATAACACACAGTGTTCCAGGAAAGACCATTGTTTGTTGAAAATATTGTGTCCTGAGGCCAGTGTAATTTGAGGGAGCACTGGATATAGAAGTCTGTGGTTCTCCATGATGGCAAATAGAAATTGTGGGGCCCAGGCTGAAGGGACCCTCTTTATGATGTTCTTATATGACATATGACGAGGGTTTGTCATGATGAGACGACCCCTTGAATTACTTAGTCACTGGTGCTTACAAAATATGTTGTCGCCCCTATTTAAAGGGGACCCCTCATACAAGACTCCATTGAATGTGGTGTTGGAGAATGATGGGTCTTGCCGGTTTCTCGAGTACAGACGTGACGCACGCCTTAAAGGGATCCGTCCTCACATCCTTGAATGTCATCGACCCCCGCCGGCGCTGCAGGGGGGGGGAGGTGGGGTCTGTATTTTTAAACTGAGAGCAAATGAATGGAATGCGAGATGCAGTCAGCGGGGTAGATTAGATAAACATGGAGAGCGCTGGCAGGCCCATGTCCCCTCGCCTGTGGTGTGCGCGCAGCCAGGGATTCCTATCCTGTGTGTAATGCATTGCCTTTTATATACTGAGGTGATGTGAACCGCGTCTGAGGCAGGCGCTTTGTTAGGATCATGGAATTAGAAGGGAACGTTCATATCCGGGGAGGTGACCACACACCTCGCCTTTATCTTCTGGATTCCCAAATTTGGAAACAGAACTTGGGATGAGGTTTTTTTTTTATTTTAGCGCTTCTATCTTCTATTCCCGATATAACAGATTTTGTAAACGTTGCTGCCCAATGACACATAAAGCCTACGGCGATGTCACCGTGTGATAGGACGGGAGCCTCTTACGAGCCTGAAGGTGACAATACATAGTAGCAGGACTTGTCGAAGGTTCTGTTCGGAACTTCCAGCGCTTGTTCCATTGGGAACATGTTTCTGTCTAAACAACAGTCAAAAATCCGGTCAGCACATCCATTTTGAAAAATAAACATATAAGTGCCCACTGTTGTGGCAGCAAAAGCTATACAAACACAATACAATATCAGTGGTACTCTATAAGGTACTTAAAACGATCAAAAAGAACATAAGAATGTTTTGGAACAGTATTTCTGCTACTATGAAGTACATTTTTGATCAAAAAAATTCTTATGTCCTTTCTGACAGTTTTTAGTGCCTATAGAGTGCTGCTGATATTGTATTGTGTTTGCATAGCTTTTGCTGCCACAACAGTGGGCACCTATACGTTTATTTTTCAAAACGGATGTGCTGACCAGATTTTGGCTGTTTGTATGGGGAAGTGGTAGTCCCCAGCTTGGTTTATGCACTCCACCCAGCTGCAGAGGCTTTTTAATCAGATCAGGTTGGTAGCTGGAGCCTTCTAACACTGAAATGTGGAGGTCTGAATAGACACCAAGAGAGGTAGCATGTAGTGTAGGTTCCCACCTGAATTGGGGTCACCTTGCTGCGGTAGGTGGGCATTTACAGTTTCGATAAAAAATGTACCTCAGCTTTTTAATCAGATCAGATTTATAGTCGGAACCATTATTATTATTATTATTATTTATTTTAAAGCACCATTGATTCCAGGGCGCTGTACATTCGAGGGGGTTACATATATTACATAAGTCAAACGAGTACAGTGATAAGGGATAATGACAATTGGCACGACAGAGGGAGAGAGGACCCTACCCGCGAGGGCTTACAATCTACAAGGAGGGGGAAAGAGACAGGAGGTGAGGGCAGAAGTTGGAGGAAGTGTGACAAGTTTAGTGAAGGTTATAGGCAAGCATGCAAGAAATGTCGCGTTGTTTTCAGGTTGCCTTTTGAAGCTTGGTTGAAAGGTCGGAGGCAGACGTCTGAACTGTGTTTGTGGGCAGTGTTGAGATTTCCCAGAGTGTTGGGTGAAGCACGCGGTAGAGTCTTGGAGTACTCTGGTTGTGTGAGGAGCTTGCATAAGGGGAGAGCAGCCAGAGAAGGTCCCGTAGATGAGGACGCGTGCAAGAGTGCCTGTGGGGGGAGCATATTGAGAAATCTAGGGCAGTGACTGTATGGAGGGCGAGAGGTGATGGAAGAGCATTTGTTTAGCGTCGATGATTAGATAGCTTGAAATGAATCGTCGATCTGATGAGGCAATGGGGTGGAAGCCCGTGAAGAGGCATATGAGCTAGAGGGGGGAGAAGGCAGAGAGAAAACGTTTAGCGAAGGAGAAGAGGTGGAGTAAGACTTGTGTCAGCCGAGAGTTATACGGATGGATCTGAGAGGGGTGACAGGCGGGTGCTAGCTGGGAGCGCCATGTGCTGAGAAAGGATGTTGCTAGTAGTCTGAGGCGTGGAGAGATCTGACAAATGCGCGATGCGACCAGCATTTTTGCTAGTGTCATAGCCCGAGGGACATGAGCGGTGAATGCGAGAGATGTTTTTCAGGTGCGAAGGGGCATGGGCACAGATGGAGGTGAGAGGTTTGGATTGTGCCTGGTTCTGACAAGATAAGCCGGAATGGGTCTTAGGATGTACCCCAAGCACCAGCGGACTTGCCGCGATAAGGTGAGAGTTGTAGATGTCCCGTTGCACTGCTCAATAGAAGAGATCAGCCGGGCAGGTGGTCACAGAGTTGGATGGTTGAAGAAAGCAATGATGAGTTCTGTGTTTCTCCACATTTAGTTTTGGACGACGTGATGAGAATGAAGAATTGAGGAAATGGGAGGAACAGACCAGTATGGATACGGCGAGATAGAGTGATGAATAGTGACATCTGGCACAGAGCATGTAGAGTGGAGTGATCATAGCCATACAGGTGGTAATGATAAGCCATGTGAGTGCTATGAGGCTTGAGCCCGAGGCAAAGGGTTATGTAGATAGAGCAAGCGTTAGTGAGACACAGGACTGACCCTTGCCGCCGGGCACACACAACAGAGAGGTTGGCGGGGAAGGAGGACGTAGGATAGAGCAAGCAATGTGAGAGACGTGAAAAGTCACCGATACAGTCGAGGGTGACGAATGAGGATCGATCCAGGAAAAGAGCCAGGAGTCAGTGATGCAAGGGAGTGAGAGGATTTGTAAGCCCAGGAGGGAATGAGTCGACAGTGTCAAAGGCAGAGGAACAGGTCCAAGAGGTGCGAGCCAGAGATTAGTAAAAGTGGCATATGGCCCTTTTAGCATGTTACTAGATCATATAGAATGACTTATTGGTTAGCGGCAGTTTCGGTAAGAGTTGGTGGGGTACGAAAAAACCAGATTGTAGTGGGGTCAAGAAATGAGAGTTGGAGGGAGGAGGGGAAGAGGACAGCTGAAGTATAGACGGATGCTGCCTTTGAGACATGCAATAAGAGGAGCCAGTGAGAAGGGGCGATAGTTGGACAGAGGAAGACGGGCGTCAATGGCGTTGTTTTATTTTTCGGATTGGATGTAGATAGTAGGCATGTTGAAAGGCACAGAAGGAAGATGCCAGAGGTTCATTGATGGTTGAAGATGATGCTGTGATGTGGCTTGGAATGATAGAAGACACTGAGTCTGGGATGTGGTGGTGATAGGCCAGTGGGTCAAGAACTCACAGTAGTGAGGTTTGGAATCTGGGACAGTAAGCCGAGCGAGAGCACTTGTCATGACAGTCGACCGTGGGGAAGCAAGTTAACAGGAGGGAAGAGCAGGTTATGCATGAACGGGTTAACGGGTGGGTGGTGGGGACTGCCGGGCTGAAAGCTTTACTATGATTGAGGCTTGATCCTCTGGAGGAAGTGTAATCGGCCCAACAGTCAGATTACTCGCTGAAAGGAAGCGGCCATGGTGGAGGAGGAGCCTAGCCGTGGGTTGGGTGGGACGCGAGAAAGTAGAGTTGAAGGTTTTGAATAATTGTACTGGGTTGTGGTGCTATGTGGCAGACACGGCCAGAGGATGCAATAGCAGGCATATGAGAAGCTGGTGTGAAATAGTTCTGTTTGCCTGAGTGCGAGGTGCGGACTTAAATCGTCTGTCATGTGAGTGATTTGTATAGGCCAAGTAATCTATGCTAAAGTGGAGTTATTCTTCCCAGCAGGCTGTTCAGCTATTTTGGCGAAGCTCGCCCTTAGCCTGTTTGGTAGAGTTCGTGATGCAGGGTTGCTCTGTTGATTTTGAAGGCGGTTCTGTTGTGTGTGTGAGACAGACGACTGAGTCCCAAGGGTGGGTGATGATTGTGTAATGGTCGTGTAGAAATTGGTAGGCTGCGTTATGGTTCATTGAGTATGACGGATGGTTAGATGACGAAAGAGGTTGGTGTATAGAGAGTACAAAGGACATCGATTACAGATCAGATGCATAAACCAAGGGTGTCACAAACTGCAACCAGGAGTGTGGTAGTAACCAGAAAAGCAGTCAGAGGAAGTCTGACGCTAAGTACGAGGGTTCATTCCTACTTCAGTCAAGTGAGTGAAACCGATTGGAATACATACCAGGCTTGCAAAAACCTAGTGATTGCACTTCAAACAGGGGGAGTAACATACAAACACAATCCAATTCAGCGCCAAATACTAGCATTAAAATTAATTAAAAAAGAAGTATTTTTGGAAATGCATTTCTCGTAATTTGAATGCATGGACAATTTTGGAGGTTTCTATTGTTTACATTTTGAAATAAAACTGTGTAACCCACCTGCCATCGGCAACCAAGAGAGTAATATATAGCAAATGTTCCCCCTGTATTGAGGTTTGCCATTGCCAACCTTCTATGTTTCTTTGTGATAGTTTTTAGTGTAGTAGTGTGCTGCTGATTTGTGTTCTGTATGTTGTGCCCACCAGTGTGCAACTTAAGCTCATTTTGTCAAAAAATGTTTTGGATGTGTTTTTGCAGAACAAATATTGTTTTCTCCAACAGGGGAGTAAGAGGAGAAAATGTTTTACTTACTTTTTGTAGTCTCTGCATACCTATCGCCATTAAAGGATTCTCTTCAACCATATATAAAAAACAACTATGAGAACAGGATCTTAAAACACGTACAGTAATATGGGAAGGAATGAGATAATGGACACCAGATCTCATTTGAACTATTGGCTATGTACACACTCACCTGTATCATCCGGAAAGCTCCATATTTGGCTAGAAGGCGTAAATGAGAAGAGTTTATGGGAGAGAGGGAAACTGTTCAGATAAACTTGAAAATAATGAAGACAAGGAACAGTAAGGTTACATGTCCCATTGGGCCTGCGTTTTTTTTTTTTTTTGTGTATTTTGCACAAAAAAAAACAAAGTGACGCCTATTCTCTATTTTAATGAAACTGATGTATACCAAAACCAGGTGAAATATTGCCAGGCACTGACACATTTCAATGTGCTTAAAGTAGGTTACAATCAAATATGTTAGCAATGAATGTCATACACCTAGATTAGGCGCCATCAATTTTTTGCTATGCAAGGTAGACCAGGAGGCAGGTTTTTCGACTAGGTTCATTCTTTAGGTGAACTATAACACATTTAATGAGCTTAAAACTAGTGTGGTGACACTCTTTTCTGACATGTTGCCCCAATAGTTGCAAAACACCAGAGTAGCCATACCTGCAGTAGGATGGATTAAGCTCCCAAAATTTTTGGTGTCAAGATAATTTTCTTATCAGTCTGAAAAAGGTAGAGTTGTCTGTATATGGCTCTTAAGGGGGGTAAATTAATCCCAGACAAGGAGGAGGACAGAGAGCTCCCATCTAAGGATTTTGCAATTAACTGTTTTAAAACTACAGTGACACCCTAGAGCATTTAAACCCTACCTTCGGGAAAGGATATATACACAATTACTCTTGGGAACATGGGAGCTTGTTCCCTGAGGGAAATAAATCTATATGTGCTAAATTCCCTGGAAATCTCCCATATAATGAACGACTCAGGTTATATACATGGCAGTCCCCCTGTGGAAGCCCACAGTGACGGGTACTTAGTTCCTTGGACAACATACCTGGGTAGTTTAGTTGAAAATGGTGACAATTTTCAAGACTTAGCACATCGGCTGGTGTTATAACTCTCTCCTTTTGGGATTACCCTCCTGAAGTTTATTGGTTAGTGGGATACTCAAGGCACTGAAGTGGTTGCCTATAGGTGTTAGTGGATCCATGCTATTATACCAGCTACATTTTTCATGCCCTTCATAATCGTGTAAAAAACCCCACTCAAGTTTCTTGGCACATGGGGGTTACACAAGAAAGATCAGACAACAAACTGAGACAGATGGTTAGGCACATGCCTCTTGCCTAACGTGTGGTAGGATCCTTAAGGATTCTACAGTGTATGGAAATAATACTGTGGTGCAATAATACAAAGTGTTGTCCCTAACAGAAAAAAAGGTTAGATAAACGCCTACCTGGATCGGGGCAATAGGAGGCTCACAAAACATCCTTCCACACACGTGCTTTGGTAACGGAATCTGGCTGTAGACGTCCTCACTGCAAACATGTATGAGAAAAATCTTTTTCCAGCAATCGTGAATCCAGTAATGATTTAGGTAGAGAAAAGCAACACTTTATAAGGAAAATTAAAACACCAATTTTACCAAAATACATCGCTGCAAATTTTAGCGTTTCGAGCGATCGCTGCTCTAACATAATCAGAGCAAGTATCAAACTATAAGTACCTTCCCCAATCTTAAGTCACCTGATATGCCTCGAAGTGAACCCTTAGTGAAATACAAACTGGTGTTAAAAACATATACTTAAAATTCAAACTGTGAATAATAACCTACATTATAGATGAAATATAAAATAGATAAATAAACAAATGAGTATACATCATATGAAACATAATACACATAATCAAAATGTTAATACAAAAGATCTGACCTGAAGTTTAATCCCCGTGGATAGCGAGTGTCTAAGGTTAGGATCCAATATGCCTCACGGTTGGTGAGAGACTTATTCCAATCACCACCCCGTACAGGTCTATCAACCCCCTCTATGGCTCTTACTCTAAAATGTTCTAAACCACCCTGATGTACTTCTTTGAAATGTTTAGCAGCTCCGGATAGATTTTTTACATTAGGGTATTTAATGTCATGTATATGTTTCCTGATCCTAACATGCAAGGATCTCGTCATACAACCTATATATTGCAGATTGCAGTGTTCACACCATATCATGTAGATAACATAAGTGCACCTGTGATCAATTTAAAAAACTAGTAATAGAATTAGTTTTGTCTCGTCAAAACGCAGGTAGGTTATAAGCATTACTTTAACCATTGGTATCTGAATAAGTACATTGCTTGGTTTACCGGCCTTAATTGAACCTGTAACAATCAACCAACGTGACTTACAATTAGTGGCTCCAGGAGTGAAGAAACAGGGGAAACCATATTTCAATTGTTCGGGTCTGGAAAGCAAACAAAAATTGCATCCATCATAAGGTTGGTACGTTAACAGGATCAACAGCTAGTATTTGTAATATTTTGTATAATGTTTTTTTTTTTTTTTTTACTCATTAAATTTTTAGTCCATTTTTCACTTAACAGGTACGACCGAGGCTTATGAAGACAAAAACAGCTACAAAAGGTGTGATCAGTTACAACTTAGCAAACCTAAGCCTAACAGGGAAATCTAACCAGGTAACAGCCATGCATAGTCTCGAGATACATAGAAAATCAGTACCAATAGGTCTAAAATAAGACCTTTAAGATCTTGTAGTGAATCCCATACTAAGGAAACTGGACACAAAACATATCAAAAGTTCATCCATAGTTACATGTATTTCCTTAAGTGTGTACATACGGAGAGTCTACCAAATTTCCATTGAGCTTCTTTTCTCATAACCTTGTGTGGAGGGATTATACAAGGATGTTCGTTGACGGAATTGAGAGTTAACATCCCTAACAATAACTTCCTGATATTAGGGGGGGATGGTAGTAGATTTCCAGTTGCTGAGCCATGGTGAGGCGTAGTCTGCGATAAGGATGTGTTGTATAACCGTTTGTTGTGTAATGATGGGGGATGCGCTTTGGTCATGTCTATGATGGCTAATTTGTGTTAGTGTGATCGGGTGAGTAGAGCTCATGGATCAGTTTCTCAGGCATCTTCCCAAATACCTTAATCACGGGAAGGACCACCGAAATGTGCGTCAGGGATGCCTCAACGACCCGCAAACCTCCAGCTCATCTTGGCGAGCTGGAACAATTGAACTGTCACGTTTCGGCGTAAAGGTTACATCTGAAGTGAATCTTCATTGCTACTCTAGGTGATTTATACAGTTAGAATGCTTAGGGGTTGAAGAAGTGCTGAACCACAATTTCCAAAAGAAAAACGTTTTAGAAAGCTCTCGATTGCCCATTTAATATATATTCTAATTTTAGTGTCTAAGGTATGTTCGGGGTGGGGGGGGGGAAAGGGTGGCATAGGCGACTGAGCAGACCTCAAGTTGTTTCTCTGGGGAGAGAAGGAGTGATAGAACGAGGGACATGGTCCCATGAGGTCTATTGAGGAATGGCAAATAATTGACATGACGTATCTTCTGGAGGTACATGTAGAATTTGGATTTGGGGATTCACCTACGTTGAGAAGGTCCTCAAAGGATCTGAACCCCCTCTAGTAAAAGGTCTCTCAATTTTCCAGAGTCCCCTCTTCTATCCACCCCATTCAAGGAAAGATTGGGAATACTCGTGTATAATAGATAAGGGGCAATTATATCTGCTATACTGCGTAACGACATGGTCTTTTAGCAATGAATTGGTGCCAAAATAGGATAGGTGGTGAGTTGTAGTGAAGTAGTATTTGGGAAGGAGGAGAGGAGGGAATCCCTGCAAAGTGTAACAGATGATCTTTGATGGATCCCGGGTGGACTGAGGAGTCTTACCTTACTGGCGACAATGTTGAACGGAGGGTGTCACCCCATAAGTGTATTACCGGGTCTAGGATCGGGCCCGGTTGATAGAGCTTTAGGTTCGGTTACAGCCATCCCACCAAATCTTTGCTTAGATAAACGTATTGCCTTTAAATCTAGGTTCCTCAGTGTTCCAATAAAAGTAAAAGAGGGATTGAAGGTTTGTTCAGTAGTGTGTTTGGAATTAGAAAGGGAGAGATTAGCCCCTATGTAAAAGAATTTTGTCAGAGGAATCATTTAACAAGGTTGATCTAGCCACCAGGATAGAGGAGTTGTTGCCATTTAATGATGTCATTGGTGAGAGCAAAACTGTGGTCGGTCCAATGTGACAACAATTGTTTCATTGAGATCAGGTAGGAATTTTAAATACCTAATACGTGTTGTATGCTTTGTCCGTTCAAAAGTCAAAGTTGGACAGGGCTGGAGTGGACTCTGTCGCGCGGCAATAAAGTGCGAGAATAGTAGACTATGGAGATGTTCGATTGTAGTAAGAAACCTCGGAGTAAGATCTCAATATATCCCAAGAGAGCCGGAAACAGAGGATTCGGGGTCCTTGAACCATGATACAGACGTCATCCGCATATAAAGCTGGACTAATGAGTATGGGGTGCCCTTCTAGGGATGACCTACAATTATGTGGGCGATTGGCGTATCTTCTCTGCCTAAGGGCTAAATACAGATGTTAAAGATGAGAGGTGAGAGGGGCAACCTTTCGAGGCGTTGGTTATGTTAAAACGTTGGAGACATGAACTGAAGAGAAAAACTCTAGCCGAAGGGGCTGAATAGAGTGATAGGATGGCGTGAAGTATGTTGCCTGAGAAGCTGAATTTTGGTTAAAGGCTATCTCTCATGTATGCCTAATTAATGCTGGTCGGAAGGCTTCTTCACCGTCTAGTGAGAGGAAAGCGGCTGGGACTTTGTCATTCATTATTAACTGCAAGACATTATGCATCTCCTGATTCATCTCCTGGTTGGGAGGAACTAAATATCCCAACCCTGGATCTGAGTTATCAGAGGATGGGAAGTACAGTGTTACACTATGTTAGCCAGGATTTTCGCAAAGAGCTCTTATGTCGCAGTTAAGGAGAGAGATTGGCCTGTTATTTGTTACTAAATTTGAGATTTCCCTGGTTTGGGGATGGTTACAATAGTAGAAGATAGCATTTCGTCTGGAGGAGACTCCCTAGCAAAAAGGAATTAAGTGGGCGAGCTTATGGGGGAAAGGCCAGATGAAAAAAATTATAGTATTCGTTGTTGCGTCCGTCTGGGCCTGGGGCTTTTTGAGTTTATGTTTGTTTTATTACGGGTCTCTAGTTCATGCTAGTGCTAATAGGGGCGTTCAGTAGTTTCAAGTTGTTCTGCTGTTATGTCGGGAGGTGTAAGTTGATAAGAAGGCTAGTGTGGTTTGGAATTTAAAAAATAGGGGTCTGGGAGGGGTCATCTTTGAGGTTGTAAAGGGAATTATCGTATATGGGCGGATTGTTTGCAAATTTTTAGGGGGTCAAATACCTTCTGGTTGCCAGAGGCAATAAAAGATATTCTAGACTGGCTTGAAAATTGTTTCGACCCTTCCGCTAGGACGTTTACTAGGGCGATCACCAATGAAGATAAAAGTTCCACTCAGTTTGCTAAGGCGCTATATTTACTGCGGCTTAAAATTTTCAGCTTATTTTTGAGAGTTGACAGCTCGTCTAGCACTGCCTGGGAAGGCGATTTCTTGGCTAGGTGTCTTGGCACTCTGAATTTTTATAGGAGGCTTCTAGTTCCTTGTCCCTTTTGTGTTTTTCTATCGGGAAGCCAATTTGATGAACACACCTCTATACACGCTTTGTGAGCACACCAGAGCATGGCTGAAGAGGAAGCGTTTGCGGAGTTGAGGACTGAAGTATTCTTGCAAGGGGACGATGTTATTTCTTCTCAACCAGTGTTCTGATTTGGAAGGAAATTGTTCAATCGTCCACAGAGAGTTATGGAGCGAGGGGGGAGGTCATCAAATTGAGGACTGTGGGTGCTGTGGATCGACCAGGTCGCAGTCTATTTTGTCGATGCAACTCCTAGATAGGCCTGTCTATTAGGTGAGGAAATAGTCTATTCTGGAGAAGGACGATTAGGGCCTGAGAAGAAGTAATGTCTACTTTACATTGGGCGTGGTATACCGCCAGGGTTATGTAATTGTTCTGTTTTTTAGGAACTGTTGTAGCTTGGGCGTTCTCGGGGGAGGAGGATTTATCTAGCTGGGGGAATCTATAATAAAAGAAATCACCACGATGATTAGATTGCCATTTGGGAATTGTTGGCTTTGTTTAATACCTGTCGCGATAATATTATGTGGACGTTTTGTTAGGTGATACAATAGCACTAAGGTAAAGGTGATGGAGTTTAAGGAACATTGCAAGATAATGTATCTGCCCCTCTCGTCCAATATTGATTGCCTGAGAGAAAAAGATACGGAGTCCTTCACGAAGATTGAGACACCTGCTTTCTTTTGAGATCCCGAGGAGTGGAAAAAAAACCAGGGAATTTTTTGTGTTTGAATCTACCTACATCTACATCTCTGAGGTGAGTCTCCTGTACACAGATCACCTCCACCCTGGACTTCAGCAAGTCTCTCCAGAACAGCGATCGTTTGAAAGGCGAATTCAGCCCATTGGCGTTTAATGAGAGAATTTTAATACCCATTTTTGCTAATGGGAGATCGCGCTGGAGCCCAGGTGTGCAAGAGCAATATGGATCACAGAAAGATTCACAACAGAAGTACCAGGGGACAAGAGCAAGAGGTCTGGAGAGCTATGCATGGCAGATAGGGAAGAAACTTTAAAACATGTTAAACCTAAAAAAAAGGAACCGGTAAACACTAGTTCCAGCATGTGGACACGGGGATGCCACGGGGGGAACCAGTCCGTCGGCAGGACACAATGTGGAGCAATCAGGCTCTGGGAAGAACCAGGTAAGTGTGTCAAGCGAGGCAGGGGAGACCCTGTGAAAGCTGCTAGAAGGGTCAGTCATAAGGGGCTGGACCAGATCTTCTATGTTTCTCGGACCATAGTGGGGAGATCATTTCTGGGCGGCTTCGTTGATTTTTCATCGGGGTTGTAGAGGGAGATTGCAACAATTTCCATGAGACGAGGGTTTCCCTTGCCATGGACGGAGTGTGGCAGATGACGGTATTGTTATCCTTTGAGATGATCAGTTTCACCGGGAAGCCCCAGTGGTAGTTGATCCCCTCGTATCGTAAGGATCATCAGTAAATGCGAGAATTCCTTCCAGTCTAAGATGTCCCGGCCGACAGGTCAGGGAAGATGGAGATGCCTTGGAAGCGATCTGGGAGGGGGGGATTTTTCCGGAGGGCCCTTAGGAAGTCATCCTTTGTTCGGAAAAAGTGGATTTTCGCTATAACGTCCCTGGGGACAGTGGGAGGTAGGTTCCTGGGTTTGGGCAAACGATGGATACGGTCCACTGTGAGATCGATTTGGGACTGCGTGGGCAGTACCCGGGCATTAGGTCTGTGAGGAAAGGCAAGAAGAAAGGTACTTGGGAGATTCGACTCGGGGATCCTCTGATGCGTTATGTTTTTCTGCGTGATCTGTCCTACAGGTCTAGTAAATTTTGGAAGAGTAGTCTCTGGACTTGTCTTTCTAGTTCGCCGAGTTGTGCATCGATCAAAGGGTGTGTGATTTCGTGACCTCTGCTTTTTTCAATATGCTCCCGTACGATGATCACAGGGGCCTGGGGGGGATTGTCAGACGAAAATTTTCTGTGGTCATAGCTTAAAGTCAGACTGGAGATCTCTCTCTCAAAGGAGGTAAAAAAGGCGTTGTTATGTTGATCTCATTGAGGGATTTGCTTTAGGTAGGCTGAGCGTCTGGGATCATGTGTAGGATTTTGAAACTCGGCGGTGTGAAGAGGCGGGGGGAGGGAACACTATGCGCCTTTCCACTGGAGGCAGTGAGTTGGATTGCGGAAAGAACTCTGTCAATTTTGCTGGCTGAGCTTTGGGTTTGCGTTTGTTAGTGCCGCCCATTCGATTCGGCCAACGACCCACGGCCTGGGCTCGTGTGGGTTTTGAGAGGAGTTCTTGAGGCTGAACTATACCAGCGATCTGCTCGCAGGATGTTGAGATATGCGTTTGCGATTTTTTTTTTTTTTTTTTTACCTCCCCTCCTGTCTCCTTCGCCTCTAATTGCTTGCTCCCAGTTCCTCCAAGGGAAGGTGCAGGCGTGCCTGTGTCTCCGGAGGGGAGGGGGGGGGAGGTTTTAAGCTGGGCCTCAGGTGCACCTCTTGGGCCAGTAGATTAATGGCCCAGGGACTTGAGCTGTTATATAAGGTTGAGAACTCACTCAGGGAAAATCAAGTCTTTGGAGTAGTTTAAGTCAGGGAGCTAGAAGTGTCAGGCCTCGTTTATCAAGCCAGTGTGGGGCCTGAGTTACAGTCCCGGATGTGGCAGGGTGATTAATTAGCCCAAGATGCGTCGGCCAATGGGAGGCAGGAAAATCACAGGATCGGGGCTACAGCGGGCTCCCCAACGTCCTGTAGGGCCCAGATTGGAGGTAGATGAAATATTAGGGAAGCACCCCAAAGTAGTATGAGAGGTACTTATCTGGCTGCTTTTATTTTCCACAAGCAGGGAGCTGGTGCTGAGTCGGGCCGTGAATCCGCGCATCTGACCTCTCAGGATGTGTGGGAGGAGCAGTGCAAGAGGCTTTTTCTGTACTCTGTGCTCTGTCCGCGGCGGGCAGTGGAGCTTCGGTCGACCGTGCAGAAGGAGGCTTTGTGGGCGGCTAGCGCGGAGAGCGTGGAGTCTGTGATTCGGGTGCGACCAGCGGTGTCAGGAGGCCGGAAGCCGGCCCGGCTGTCGGGTCTAGACAGCGGCTGTGGCGGTTCCACTTTTCTCCCCGAAACCGCTCCGCAGCGCAGAGAAGCCTCGACGTCGGGTACGGGTAAGTGCGCTGGAGTCCACTTCTACTTAGAGCCGCAGCGCGCAGAGCACTGTAGGGGTCACGGCCGTCACCGTGGCACGGTGCGGCCCGTGTCTCGGGGCGATGCTCAGGGCTGGATGTAATGAAGCGCTCGGGGCGCAGCTTCCCTCGTTAGTAGAGGTGGTTAGGGTTCGTTCAGGATGGATCTGTGGCTTTTCGGTGCAGCTAGCGGGTTTCTTTAGAGATGGTTTAGCTGGGTTCCAGGAGCTGTTTCACTCACGTTCACTCCATGCAGGTCCAGGCCACGCCCATTTTGTATAAATGTTAGTAACAGTTTTGTATTGCCAATATTTTGTGTTGTAACATAAAAGAAGTTTACGTGTTCTACTACATAGTTTTTTAGAAATATGTAATTAAGTGGACCTGTCTCTATTTTTACTTTCTTAATGGCTCTATGTTTAGCCAGGTTTAGTATTCCCATCTCCTTCAATCTATTGGGGAAATAACGTCTCTCCTTTTCAAAATCGCTCCAATCAACTACATATTTCTTTTAGCTCGAACGGGATTCTCTCCATAATGGTAAAATTGTTAATGATATGCCCTGGTGACAAACTGGATGCGACATATATAAAACACATCCCAGGAAAATAGGTTTCACCTGTCATGAGACAAGAATGACTTTCCACTAGTTACATTCCTGTCATTTTTAATCAAGTTAGGTTGTTTGTCTCCTACTTATGCTCATAGGTAAATTGAGGTTCTCTGGTTGTTATTAATTGGACGGTATAATACTCGCGTATATAGCCGAGGTTTTCCAAGACCAAAAAAAATCGTGCTGAAATATCCCCCTCGGATTATTTAATCGAGTAACTGTTCGGAGCTCGGGCGCCTGCGACTGGCCGTGCGCGACAGGGGAGACGCTTCAGTTATATGCGGCTCTTAAGGGAGCGCATATAACTGAAGGCCGAGTGCTGCGCTGGCCCGGGCACTGTCCGCGATCCCTTCACCTATATGCGACTCCTCCGGAGCGCACACAAGTGAAGAGATACCACTGCGGAGCAGAGAGCGAGCGCTCCGTGCTCCGCAGTGGAATCCGGGCAGTCGCAGACTCGCGGCTGTCCGGAGTTTCCGGCACAGGCAGCATGTGTGTCATCACGCTGCGTGCGCGGCCTGATGACGTCACCCGCCTGTGCCGGGAAGACCGAGGAGCGCGCCCGGGAGACGGAGCAGCGAGGATCGAGGTAAGTGATTGTTTTTTATTTAGCCTATTATTGCCTACAGCCTGCCCTATACCTACCTTATACCTGCCTACAGCTGCCTATACCTGCCTACAGTCGGCCCTATACCTGCCTACAGCCGGCCCTATACCTGCCTACAGCTGCCTATACCTGCCGTATACCTGCCTTCAGCCGGCCCTATACCTGCCTACAGGTGCCTATACCTGCCTACAGCTGCCTATAACTGCCTTCAGCCGGCCCTATACCTGCCTATAACCTGCCTACAGCCGGCCCTATACCTGCCTATACCCTGCCTACAGCCGGCCCTATACCTGCCTATACCCTGCCAACAGCCTGCCCTATACCTGCCTACAGCCGGCCCTATACCTGCCTATACCCTGCCTACAGCCTGCCCTATACCTGCCTCCCGCCTACCCGATACCTGCCTATGGGGCCATATACCTGCCTATTACCTGCCTATGGGGCCATATACCTGCCTATTACCTGCGTATAGGGGCCATATACCTGCCTATAATCTGCTTATGGGGGACATATAACTGCCTATTACATGCCTATGGGGACATATAACTGCCTTTTGGGACATATACCTGCATATAGGGCCATATATCTGCCTATAATTGCCTATGGGGGACATTAAACTGCCTATGTAATTATATTGGTATCCATTTTTATTTTTAAAATTTACCAGTAGCCGCTGCATTTTCTACCCCAGGCTTATACTCGAGTCAATAAGTTTTCTCGTTTTTTGGAGGAAAAGTAGGTGCCTCGGCTTATACTCGGGTCGGCTTATACTCGAGTATATACCGTAGTCCACAAATTTGGGTATTGATGAAGGTGACCCCTGCCAGATTAATAAAGTATCATCTATATACCTAGAATACAAAAAAATGTCCTCAGCAAAAATATTGTCAACAGAATAAATATACTTCTCCTCCCACCATGAAACAAAAATATAAGCTAACGATGGGGAAAAGCATGAGCTCATAGGGCATCCTTGAATTTGAAGAAAAAAAATCCTGGTTAAATTGAAAATAATTATGTTCTAAAAGGAATTCAGTTACCATAATAACATATTGCTTCAAATTATCTTCATACTTCGTATATTTAGTAAGTTGACAAGTAAGTGCTAGAATAGCCAAAGACTGTGGAATAGAGGTGTAAAGCGAGACGATATCACAAGAAACCCACATAAAAGAGGGCTTCCAAAAAACCTTATCCAGCATATTTAAAACGTCCCTAGAATCCTTTAAATAACTGGGTGAACGAAAAACCAGTGGTTGTAGATGTCGATTTAACCATATACTTAATTGTTCAAAAATGGATCCTATACCAGGTATAATGGGACGTAAAGGGGGTGGGAAAACTCCCTTATGTGCCTTAGGAAAAGCATGAAAAATGGGTGTTTTGGGGAACTTAATTAACAAACTGTCCTTTTGTTTCAACGTGATGACATTTTTTTTTTTTCAAGGATTTTATTGAATCCTTCAAGCCATTTGTACATCATAAAAGTCAGCATCAGTAAAGTCACTAATCATTTCAGAGCAATTCAACAGTTGTCCAAAATTACAAGATATTAACAGTTTATGGCAGGGATTCATTTTTCCTTTTTTTTTTAAACCATAACACATTTGGCTTATTGAACATTACAACTTTGTCTATGGGTCTTCTCAGAGCGATATTATACGATTTGGCAATACATAGACTGATTAAGACAAATAGTTATCCAACACTAAACTAAACTTAAAACCTGCAAACTAGCAGTTGTCGCACAGGCACTTCTTCTCCAGCGTGAGTGGCGTCCCCCTGATTTGGGTGGTAGTTTGCACCCACCTTTGTGATATCCAGTGACCTCCCCTAGAGTGGTGTTTTGTCAGGTGGTGTCTAAGGTAAATGGTCTATGATCCCTCCATTTATGATGTTTTAGCGGCCAATGTGGGCGGTCTCCTAGGGCTCCCATGACCGCGGTCTACTGGGCCTATTCAAGCTATCTAGAACCAGCCTATATGAGATGTCTATAAGAAAGAGGTCGGTAGGCTCCAGGTTTCTGGCTGTCCGGTGGTGTCTGAGACACCTATAGGTCATCCCCAGCCATTTGGCGCTGCAGGAACCACGTGGTGGTACCAAAGCATCGGTATAAGGCTTATTTTGTTGGTATTGAGAGGGTGTTGATAACTGGGCCCCATATCTGGAAACATTTTCTCGTTCTTCTTTCTTTTTGTTGCGTGGCCTCCACCCAATCCATCCTCAGCAGGAAATGACACTTCTCAAGGAATAGATCCATAGTTGGGCCCTCAGGTTGGAGCCATCTGTGGAGAATGGCTTTCCTAGCCATTACTGCTGCAGATGTAATATCCTGCCGCTGGTGTGGTCCGCTCCCTCTACATGCCCAAATAGCGCCCATGAAGCTGAGGGTACAAAAGCCGGTAATCCTATTTGTTTGTTTGCTGTAGGTTGAAATATTCTGCCAGTACGTTTGAACCACCGGGCACTCCCAAAGGCAGTGGTATAAATCTGCTTTAGGCGAGGCACATCTGAAGCATGCATCTGAGTTGTAGATTCCCATCATAAAACCTCTTATCGGGGTAAGATATGCATTATGTGTAATTTTAAGTTGCATCTCTATGTATCTAGCCAAGGGGAGATATTTATGAGCCATTGATATGGTGTTTAAAATGAGGGCTGGTTGCAATGCTGAGTCTTTTTCTGCCCACTTCTTTAGTTATGTGCAAACCGAGATATGGTCCCCAATATTCTGTAAATATTTATATATGGTGGATAGTAGTGCCTTTCTGGTAGATGGTCTTAGTAGAACATCCCCAAATGTGGAGTCCCAGTCCCTGGTTGTCATTGAACCCAATAGTTCCCTGTAGTAACTAGTAGCCTGCATGTAATGGAAAAAGGGGATAGTGATATCTGGGAATATATTTCGCAGTTCTGCATAGGTATAAGGAATATGAGTTGCTGGATTTACCCAGTGCTCCACATTACAAAGTCCCTGCCTGTGTAGTTGTTTGAAAAACCCGTGTGGCCTGCCTCTTTGGAAGTCTGGGTTATGCAGTAGGGATCGGTATATAGAACATGTAGGCGATAGGCCCCCAAGTTGCCTAATTTTGTTCCAAGCTCGCCATATTGGCATGAGCAGGGTGTTACTGCGTACATCATGTGGGATGCTGGCAAATGGTAAGTGAAGAAAGTTTATTAGTGTGACCCCTGATATGAACAAGGTGTCCAATGAGCTGCATGTAAACACTTCTTCTCCTTTTGCCCAGTCTGAGAAATAGCGTGCCAGGGCCGCTAGGTTATAAAGACGGACATTCGGCATCCCCAGGCCCCCACTCGACTTTGGCAGCTGTAGTATGTGAAAAGGGATGCGTGCGCGGCCACCTCCCCAGATGAAGCCGCGGTACAGCCTGGAGATAGTTTTTTCCTCCTTCGGTCGCAGGTACAGCGGCAGCATTTGGAGGAGGTATAGTAAGCGTGGAAATTCTGTCATCTTGAGGAGATTCACTCTTCCCATGAAAGTGAGAGGGATATGCTCCCACTTTTTCAAAGTCTGCTGTAGGCTCGAGATATAGTTTTGCAGGTTTGACTCATGTAGTCGGTCTAGATTCCTAGTCAGCTGTATGCCAAGTTACTTCAGGGAGGAGGTGCACTATTTAATCGGGTGTGATGGCGCCCAGAGTGGCTTTGTGGGGCCTCTTAGGAGCATCGCTTCACTTTTTTCGACATTAATGTTATATCCCGATAGTCCGCCCTTATCTCTTATTTCTGCTAGGATGCTGCCCAGTGTCCGCTTGGGGTCGGATACCATCAAGAGTAGATCATCCGCGTACGCGGTTTTAATTTTAGTCTTTGTCTTTAAATCTGATGCCTTGGAATTGTGGGGATTGAGAGACGTAATATAAAAGGGGGTCCAGGGAGAAATTAAACAAAATAGGGGAAAGGGGGCATCCCTGTTTTGCTCCCCTAAATAGGTCGATAGTTGGGGATGTGTGGCCATTTAGCAATAGGGATGTGGTGTAAGAATCGGAGAAAAATCAAACCAAACCCCCGATCCGCCAGGGTGGCGGCGAGGAACGGCCATGCCACCTTGTCGAAAGCTTTTTCCGCGTCCAGGCTAAGTAGCATGGAGACCGGATGAGCTGGGTCCTGGGCCGCTTGAATCGCCGTCGCCGCCACTCTGACATTTCTGGTGGAGTGTCGGTCTCTGACAAACCCGGATTGGTGTGGGTGGATAATCTGGGGGAGGAAAGATTGGATCCGGTTGGCCATTATTTTTGCTAAAAGTTTGTAGTCAAAATTCAGGAGGGAGATTGGACGGTAGGATGTTATCTGGGTAGGGTCCTTGTTAGGTTTTAAGAGAAGAGTCGTCCTGGAATCCAAGAATGAGTCAACTTCTGAATTGTCCAGGTATAGAGAGTTGTATAATTTTGTGAGATAGGGGGTTAGTTCAGATTTAAGAATTTTATAATATTCGGCTGAAAAGCCGTCTGGGCCAGGAGTTTGTCCGTTTGCGGATGAAGTTATCGCAGTGCGGAACTCCTCCTCCTCGATGACCTGTTCTAGCCCCTTCCGTTGCTCATCTGTGATTCCAGGAAGATTAATACAATCCAGGAATTTGGACACCTTTTGTTCGTCATATGGGGTGGCACTAAAGGGACACATAATAATCAGTGAAAGCTTTTTCGATTGCTCTAGGGTCTGTGAGGGTAGATCCCGTTGTCGGGCATTTGATGGAAGAGATTGGGGGGCGCGTCCTCCATGGGTTGGTGAGGTTCACTAAAAGCCTACCGTGCCTACCACCCCACCTATAGAATTTTTTTTGGATGGCTTGTACATGCATGCGCGCCTGACCTTGCAGAAAAGCTTCGAGCAGGCCTCGGGTTTCCCGCAATTTGGAGCCATTTTCTGTGGAGGGGAGGACTGTGTGTGCCTGCTGAACAGCTTGAAGTAATTCCTGAAATTTTCGGTGATGGGCTCTACGCTTCATTCCCACATAGCTGAGGATGTTGCCTCGCATTACAGCTTTGCTCGTCAACCAGAGCAAGGGAAGATTTCCCCTGTGTTGAGCGTTATCACTGCTGAACTGAAGCCATTGCACTTTTAGGAATTCCTGGAAGTCCTCAGATTCGTGAAGGTAGCTGGGGAAGCGCCATATTCTAGGGCGGTGAGGAGAAGGGAGATTACCCAAAGTCAGCGTCACTGGCGCATGATCTGAGGCAGCGATCGGTAAAATGCAGGAGTCCGATATGTTAGAGTATAGGGAGGTGGAGACCAAGATCAGATCTATCCTAGAGTATGTGTTGTGGACTGCCGAGTAAAAGGTGTATGACCGATCGTAAGGGTTGGTCGCCCTCCAGTGGTCGTATACATTCAGTTTCTCTAGCAGGGCTCCAAATGGGAGCTGTGAAGAGGCCCTACCTGTTGGTGGGTGTGATTTATCTAGCGTAGGGTTCGGGGGCGTGTTGAAGTCTCCCGCTATCAGCATGTTTGAATGGTCCCTTTGCATGAGGAATTCTTGTACATCTGCAAAAAAGGGACCATTAGGGGCATTCGGGGCATATAAGTTAACTATGGTGTAAATTGTGTTTGCGATTTTAACTCTCAAAAAGATAAATCGGCCTTCATCATCCGTATGTTGCTCAACTATTTCCTGAACTAGCCCTGTACGAAAATATACAGCAGCTCCTCTAGATTTGGATTTATAATTCGCCACTATTGGGGGATCGAGCCATGCGGCCTTGATAGGGACAAAACCACCCGACTTCCAATGAGTCTCCTGAAGGCAAAATATGTCCGCCCGGAACCTTTTCATACATATAAGGATCTTTCGTCTTTTTTCGGGAGTGTTCAAACCTGAAATATTCCAGGAAATTAATTTCAGGGATGGGGGTGTGTTGACTGGATCATCTTGTCCGTAACTACTCATCCTGTATCTCTGAATGGGGGAGTGAAAATTGTTGTGGATGATCGCGGGTGATGACCGAAGGCGTCCCAGCGAGCGCCCCGGGCATCTGACCTGTCAAGGGGGACCCCTTGGGTGATTCTCACTTGAGAGGAGGTGACTGTGCGAGTCAGTAAATTCTTTAACCATCTCAAAAAACCATACAACTGAATAAGAGCATACCAACGGAGCTCCAGAGTCGACATAGTCAACTGGACTTTAGTCGGCCCCAGAGACCCAGCTGTGCTCAGTACATCTGCCAAAACATTTTGCTGAAGTAGAAGATTCTAAAACATGAAAACATTGAAGATCCTTTTTATCTTAGAAGCATGGAAAAATTTAAAAAAGAATTTCGAAAAAATTCCCACAAATTTCGAAAAATTTTCGCCGCCCAGCCTCTGAGTTCTCGTAGATTTTAGTTCCAGGTAGTCGGTGCAGCCTAGTCGCGTTCCCGTGGAAGAAAGTGACGTGCCGCTTCTTCGGGGGAATCATAGAACGCCACCTGACCATTTTCTTGTACTTTTAATCTCGCGGGGTATAGTAGTTGGAAGCGGATTTCCTGGTCATGGAGGTGCTTGCATACTGGATGAAAGGCCTTTCTCTTCATCGAAACTTGTTGAGAAAAGTCCTGGAAAATGAGTATTTTTTCTCCCTGCACTCTGACCTCTCTCTTCTGTCTGTAAGATTTTAAGAATTTTTCTTTGACTGTCCAATTATGAAATCTGGCTATGATGGGCCGTGGTCTTCCCCGTTGTTCGCCTCTTACTCCCATACGGTGGACTCTCTCAATTAGAAGTGGATCTCTGGGGAGGTCGAGTTCCAATGCTGTTGCTAGATCTGTGACTAAGTAGGTGGCCAGAGCATCAGGGGGTATAGATTCTGGCACCCCTATGAAACGAAGATTGTTCCGGCGTTCTCTGTTTTCCAGATCCTCTAGTTTATTCTGGAGTGTCTCAATGGTGCGGAGGTGGGCTGTAGTGGCATCATCAACTCTAGTAATGCTGTCTTCCATCTCAGCTGTCCTGGATTCCAGGTCAGCTATTTTTTGGGAATTATTTGAGATTTGCAAGAGAGCGGCGTCGATTGAGGTCTGTGCGGCGTTGATTGAGGCCTGTAGGACGTCAAATCTCCTGTCAAAAAGTGGGAGCAGAATACGAGAGACCTCCTGCGCCAGTGCCGTGGCCGAGGTGGTAGGGAGGTCTAGGTTAGCCGGGGCCTCAGAGGGCTGTGCCTGGGGCGTCTCAGGTGGTGTGGTTGTTTGTGTGGCGTTGGGAGCCGACATTGTTGATGGAGGTAGAGAGTGTCGGGTGGCCGCTACGGGTCTTGTAGTTGATTTCTTTTGTGCTTTGGGAGTGCGTTTAGCTTTTTTGTCTACTACCGTAGAAGAACGGGTATTTCTACTCGGGGTCTGCCTGAAAACAAATTTGTCCATAATCTTGAGATTCACTCTTTGGCGTTTCAGGGGATGCCGAGTATTATAGTGGTCAGGCGATTACCAGGCGTGCGCTTGATATTGTTCGCTGCTAGGTAGGACTAGGCTGAATAGTATAGGCTGGGCGGCGTTTTGAGGTAAGGGGCTTTTTTTTTTTTGAGGGACTACATATCAGACAGAGACCGAGTCACCGCAGGGTCACAGTCAATTTCGTAGCCTACATCTGCATTCTTCTTCAAGCGAATGTGGGCCACTTCAAAATATAGTTTTTGTTAAAGACCCAGAGCCCTGGGTTTAGGAGTTGTTAATGTGGCCTCCGTCTACAGTGGTGCGGGATATGTGGATTACTTATAAGATATATTTTCAAAGTGAGCTGAGGGATTGCCTGTATGGTTTAGTTTCACATTTAGCAAGATTCAAAGAGGTGCTGCTGTAGATCGTCCCTAGGTGGCACTATCTGCCTGTGAGAAGTGTGAGTGTTCAGGGAATCAGAGTCCTCTATGGAGACCTTCAAGACCAAGCAGTCATCAGCCTGAATTTACAGTTGATATAGTGGATGTGAGTGCTGTGCTGCTGTGAAGTAGGTGTCTTGTTATCGAGCAGTCCCTCAACTCAGTTAGGAGTTCAGTGTACAGCCAGGCTACAATGCAGTTCAGAGGTCTGAATGTCACAGACTGCAGGTGTCTTTGAAGTATTTGCGTGTGGGCTGTCGTGAAGTTATTAAGCGATGCTCCCGAGCCACTGTGTGGCGTCTAATGTCAGTGTGGCACTAGGGAACAAGGCTGTCCTCAGGGTGAGGGGATATGGGTTTGATGAAGCAGCGCGTGTTCAGCGCCAACAAGCCGAGTCTGCGTGTCCTTCAGGGAAGGCAGGACGCGGTGGCTGACTTTCCTGCCAGTCCCTCAAAGATGGCCGCCGTTGTTGGAGAGGGCAGTAGAAAATGGCGGATCCTCGCGCCAAAAACTGGGGATCAGGCCGGGGGCCGCTGAGGGGCCTTAATCTCAGTGTCTGCTGAGGCCTGCAATGTCCCCCCCCACATCCTCCTCGGAGCGATCTCACCTCTCTCGCTGCGGCCGTTCGGCAGCGTTTCTGCAGGGTGGTGCAGTGCGGCTGACTCTCCCTGCTTTGGTCATGCGGGGCGGCAGGTCCGGCGTGGTGTCCTCCGCGTCTCGCCTCCGGTCCCGCAGTATGGTCCCGCCGTTCGTCGATGGCCCGGAGATTCCCCGGAACGATGCTGGAAGCGGTCACCTCCGGGCTTTCAGCAACAGGTCGCCCCACACTCAGGCGCCTTCGCCTCGCGCCGTGGTCAGCGGGTAAGTGGCTGCCTCCCTGGGTTAGGGGGGATCCACGGCGAGATGGTCACCGTCCTCCGTCTGTGGCTATTGTCCCGGCTGCCGCAGTGAACGCCCGTACTTCCCTTTGCCGCCTCTCTCTTCCTCCTCTGCCAGTCGCGTTCCTTCTGCTGTCTCGGCCTTCCGGCTGTCACTGCCCTTCGGCTGTAGGGGCCTGGTGAGGCGGTGTGTAGCCTCCGGACCACCGGGTCTGTTAGGATGGGGCTTGTTCGGTGTGTCTCGGCGTCTCTCCACTCTCACTGTGATTAGCAGGAGGATGGTTGCGTTCCCGATGTAAGGGGGATTAGTCGCTGCCCGCACCGGACCCCCATAAGAGCAGCCGCCTCGCGCCCCGGGGCCCCGGGGAAGTCCCCAACGGATGACATTTAATGCAAACCCTCATCAAACACTATCCATCGTTGGTAAAACATTTAAAGGGGATCGAAAGGAGTCCCCTATACACCTTACTTTTATCTAAAGCATTTAACTTCCAAAAACAAATCCCTATAAAAAAAACAACTACCATACTCCCAAATTATCTAAGGGCGTATCACCAAATAGGGTTTTATCCTCACTCCATAAAAGCTTTATTTTTTTTATGTGAGATTCTTACCCTGATTGTTTATTCACATAAACAAGACCAAAGTCCTCCCCTTCTGGCGGGACTCTCCCGAAAAAGGGGCATGTCCCGCCCCCCCGGGCGAGCAGCAAAATCTCCCCCCCCGGGCAGCGCACGCGGGGGCCCTGCCATGAGTGTGCCCGTAAATCTGCTGGGGAGGATCAGAGCTCCTGACAGCCGATCATTAAAAACCAAACGTGGAAACACATTACACCGCCGGGGTCCCCTACCCATAGCACATTACGCCGGGGGACGCAGCTCACACTGAACAGCAAACCGACGCTGGAGTCTATCTGATATGTTTGTCGGCAAATTTGTGAGCGCACCTCCCAGCGTCTGGGCTGCTGCCTCCATGTGGCTGCGTCCACACTCTGCCTGCTGTGTCTCTCTGGCCCGCTGGACTCCCCCTCATTCTCTGACCTGACCTTTCCCCCCCGCACCCATCTCATTCCCCCCCCCCCCTCCCTCCTCTCACCTCCTCCTCACTGAGCAGGGTGACAGGGTGAGAGCGTCTCCCCTGCTTGTTCCTGTCGGGTTGGATGCGAGTTGACATCTCCAAGAGCATTTTCTAACAATGGGGGCCTACCGCTAACATAGGGGGACTACCTGGCAACAATGGGGGCATTACCGGCAAACAAGGGGGCACACCTGGCAAACAATGGAGGCACACCGGCAAAAGAGGGGCAAAATACCTGGCAAACAATGGGGGCACTCCTGGGCAACAGGGGGCACTACCTGGCTAACAAACGGGCACTACCGGCTAACAATCGGGGGAAACCTGGCAACAGAGGGGGGACTACCTGGGGACAGGGGGCACTACCTGGCCAACAAAGGGGGCACTACCTGGGTAACAAAGGGGCACTATCTGGCAACAATGGGGGGACTATCTGGGTAACAATGGGGGCACTACTGCAACAAAGGGGGCACCACCCGCTAACAAAGGGGGGGCATCCACCTGGGGTACAAATTTGGGTCTACCTCGCTACAAAAAGGGCATCTATTTTGGCTACAAGGGGCATCTACCTGCCTGAAGGGGGACTACCTGGAGGGGGGGCTACTACCTGGCATAAGGGGACTACCTGGCTTTCTTCCCCAAAACCGTATCATAGGGGGAGTGGGTGTGGCTTTTTGAAGGGGCGTGGTATACCGACAAGATGGGGGGTGTCCATGCAAATTTTGCTAAAAGCCCCCCCCCCCCCGCCCCCCTAATACTTCTGCTTTTTTATTTTCAAAAGTTGGCAACTATGCGTATAAATCCCTTAATTCTAATTCTACCAGTGATTGGAAATCACCTTAGCTCTGGAGTTGATGGGATAAAAAAACCGTAATTTAGTTACGCAATAAAAATCACCTCTACATTTCTGCAAAAAGGGCAAACGTCATCAAGACCCCCGCATAAAAAAATCTCTGTTCAGCAAAAATTTTTAAACCCTTTGGGGAAGTAATCCTGGGGCATTAGTCTCTATCCTCAAAATGCCCTGTGAATCCCGAAAAAAAAGGTTTCTTTAAAAAAAAAATCTTTTGAATCGTTTTTCATTTTAATGGGATTAAACAAATTTTAAAACTACTTTACTTGATCATCTTAATATGCACTGAAAATTTAACACTGTACAGGATTGGGGGAATTATCCACTTCGTCATTTTATTTGGAATTCCATAAATGTTTTATTGTAGCTTGTTGGAGGGCCTCTTTGCCCCTTTCCTGCCCCCCAGACACGTCGGTGACGGAGTGTCCCCAGATTCCCTTCATGTTTTGAATCCTGAACAGGCAAAACTTTTTGGGGCTACTGGGTCATCCAAGTATTTAAAAAGTCCCCCTAATCAATTTGTCCGTATGCGCCTCTGTGCTGTCACCATTTTTAAAAGGCAAAAACACTTTTCCCGTTCGTCTCTTTTAATTTTTTTTCCTCAAAATAGCTTGATATCCTTATTAAAGTTATCTTGTTGCCACAATCT
>JAODAL010041322.1:0-35998 GCA_025379985.1 Phyllomedusa bahiana | reverse complement strand
CTTTGGAGTCTGTGGGCCCTAATAAAAAAGGGGGCACCGGGTTGCTCACAATTCACCCGCATAGTGTAGCCACCGGCAGCCATCCCTGAACGAAACCTTACACTATATAGAGTAGTGTGACCAGCATTCAAAGAGGGTGCTGGGCAGCTACACTATGGTAGTCAAGGCTTCCTTACTGACAGCGCACATGCTCGCTAGTCAGCAGGCCAGGTCTTTTATAGTGTATATAAGGGATGACATCCTGAATGGAACATCATGACTTCCATACAAAAAATAGTATAAATAAACATAGAAAACACACATAATATCAATAAAGTAAATAATATACTCTAGCCCATAGTGAGCCTAATTAATAAAAATGACCCAGATAACCCCTTTAACTTCCAGTGATGAACAAATATTACAGGGCTCTCTTGTACATCCTCCCTCATGTCACGGATGCCCCTGCGACCCTCGTCCCAGGTCGCAGGCGCATCCGTGCCCCTCACCCGAGCGGCGCCGCGTCCTGCATGTTGGGGCGCAGGTGTGCTCATTCCGCTGCTCTTTCGGGAGCGTACTTACCCGACCACGCTCTTGCTGTAGGCTCTGTCCCTAGGCGCACGCGGTCCCGCTTCCTAGGGCGCGCACGCGTCTGCAGTGTTAAGTTTAAAGGGCCAGCGCACCGGTAATTGGCTATTGCCGGTCGCTGCCCCTATTTAAGCCTACCTCTTCCTGGTTACCCTGCCGGATCTTTAGTGCCAATATAGGAAAGCTTTCCTAAGTCTTGTTCTGATTACCGTGTACCGTACCGTTTGCCTCCGTTCCTCGACCATGAATCTTGCCGTCTGCCCTGACCTTCTGCCTGTCCACGTCTACGAACCATAGCCGCCTGTACTGACCTACTGCCTGTCCCCGACTATGAGCCTGCCTGACGATTTTGTACCACGCTACACCTCGGCTGCCTCCGCAAGCAAGTCACGTCAGGGGTAGCGACCTGGTAGACTCCCACCGCAGCAAGTCCATCCCGCTTTGCGGTGGGCTCTGGTGAAAACCGGGACCTACTTAGATTCCGCTCCCTGGCGTGGCTTACGCCATCGCTTGTGGCGGTCCAGAGGATCCACTATCTCCGACCATGACAGTAAGATCCGGCCATGGATCCCGCCAAGGTGCCTCTGCCGCCCGACGCTGACCTCACCACCATCGTGGCTCAACAGTCGCAACAGATCGCCCAGCAAGCCCAGCAGCTCGGGCATCTCTCCGCCATGATGCAGAAGTTCCTGGCCGCCCAGCAGCAACCCGCTCCCGTGGCTCCCGCTGCACCTTCGGTTCCTGCACCGACCGCTGGCCCAAGGCTCCGTCTGTCTATGCCGTCCAAGTTCGATGGGGACTCCAAGGCTTGCAGGGGCTTTATCACTCAATGCTTCCTGCATATCGAGTTAATGGGCAACTAATTCCCTACTGAATAGTCAAAGGTGGCGTTGGTGCTCAGCCTTCTCTCCGGGAAAGCCCTAGCTTGGGCTTCCCCCCTCTGGGACAGGGATGACCCGATCACGGCCAACCTTGCCACATTCCTCACCGAGTTCAGGAGTGCTTTTGAGGAACCCGCCCGGTCTTCTTCTCCCGAGACCGCCTTGTTAAACCTGCGCCAAGGAGACTCCATCGTGTAGGAGACTAATGCGGGCAGTTCCGCACTTAGCCCTCTGAACTGTCCCCCTGGAATGAGGCCCCGCTCTAATGTTCTACCTTTAGGACGGCCTCTCCGGTATGGTTAAGGATGCCGTTGGCTGCAAAGAGACATCTCCTCTTTCCCTTACGAGTTAATCTGGCGGTCCACCCACATTGGCATACGCTATACTGAATAGGTCTCTCTATAGAGCTTCGGCAGGAAAGTGAGAACAGCCCAACCACGTCCGGTTCCCCTCCTGGCCCCAGTGTTCCAGAGGCCGATGCTATCATCCCCCAACACCCAGAGAGGAGCCTATGCATGTTCGACCCGGTACAACTTTCTGAGTACAATACAATTAGCCCGACTACGATCTGAAAATCTGTGTCCTCTAACTAGTTTGCGGCTCAGGGCATTCTCGGGAGGAATTGTCCCCAACTATCTCTCTACAACATCCGGGAAACGCCCGCGATCCGAGGCTCGTGGGAGAGGCGGCCCTTAGGTGCAAATTTCTCTCTCTCCATGTCTCAAGATCTCTGGCCGCCCAAGTCATGTAGCATACTCCGATTCTCATTCCAGTCCAGCCTTTCTGAGGATTCGGCTTGTCTGAAGCCGGGAATTTTATCCACCATTCCTTGGGTTGAGCAATACCCGACCTTCCGGTGGTCCGTCTGGAAAAGTCACTGACATCTCTTTCTTCGTGTCAGCGGAGAAGTTTTTAAGTGATAACTAGTTGTTGAGGGAGTCGGATTTTTTATCGACAAAGTTGAAAATCGCCAAGGTTTTTTATAGTGATCTTGAATTTTCCAGATCATCGTGCATAATTAAGGTTAAAATCTCTATCTATCTATCATCTATTAAGAATCGCGCCTTTTCTTCGGCGCTTCCTGTAATTTTGGCGGCCAGCAAATCAGAATTATAGTAATAGAGCAGGGTGAGATGTGTGTGCGAACGTTCATGACTCGGGATGTGTATGGTTGCGATTGGCTTATAAAAATCACATGAACCTCGTTTTACATAAACAGCGTTTCCTGTTTCAGCCGTCAGTGTCTCTCAGCGTCTCATAGGGAAAGGACGTGCGCTCTCCTGTGGCCACACAGCTCAGCGAAATTTAGTCTTATTTCTGCACAGGACAACCTCTTGCTAATTAGCTGTGATCCTTCCATTTAGTTTATATTAGAGATTTTGAAGATTTTATGTGTTAGCTAGGAGAATTTTTTAAAGCAGCAATCTACCGGTGTAAAGTCACGGCGGTAGGTACGGGGGGGGGCCCCTTCCGCGGGCGGAACACCAGACAAGGCTCTAATCTAAAAGAACATTGGATAAAGTTCTCCAAGACTTAAAGTGTAGATAATGTAGTGGAATATCTATATTATTAACAAGTTGCTATTGAGAAGTATATTCCTGATATTGGTGCAGTCTTGAACTTATTATGTTAGGACTAAACATCATCTGTCTAAGTAACTGCAGGTCTCTTTGTTAGCGCAAAACTTCCACTTTTATTATCATATACATTTTCAGATAGTTTCAATTTACCCATTACACCTGTGAATGGTTTTAATTTCAACCTTGCACTTAAATTACAATCCAGCAATCTTGTAGTCAGCACTCAGCACCACAGGTTGTTTTGTTTCCAAAAAACCTGTATCGTACAAAACATAACAGTTACGTGTTTTTTCTTTGACTTTTGCGCACCCAGTACTGTTCATTGAACCGCAGCATCTACGCTAAATCATAATAACACAATTCTATATTCACCACAGATGAATTGAAAGTGCAAAAAATACAGTTTATTTATATCAAAACATAACAGTCTACGTGTTTTTTGACTTTTCTATGCGACTGCGCCGTACACTGGTTCATTGACGCAAGCATCTACGTAAATCTTAAAACACTACTCTATTCTATATTCACCACAGGTGAATTGAAAAAGTGCAAAAAAATACCGTTTATTATATCAAAACATAACAGTTACGTGTTTTTTTGACTTTTGCGCATCCCGTAACTGTTCATTGACGCAGCATCTACGTTAAATCTTAAAACAGCAATTCTATATTTCTCACCACAGTGAATAGAAAGGTGCAAAAAATCATACACTCGGTTATTGGAGAAGAACAAAACATAAGCGAGCTAACCGTGATTTTCTTGACATTTTTGCGAACAACCCAGTACTGTTCATGAACGCAAGCATCTACGTATCTATCTTAAAACAGCAAATTTCTATTATTCACCACTAAGGTGAATTGAAAGGTGCAAAAATACTCATCTGTATTAATAATACAAAACATAACAAGATAAGTGTTTTTTTTGACTTTTGCGCACCCAGTACAGACTCTTGACCAGCATCTACGTAAACTTTCTTAAAACAGCAATTCTAATATTCACCACAGGTAATTGAAAGGTGCAAAAAATAACAGTTTATTAAATCAAACATTAACAGTTACCGTGTTTTTTGACTTTTGCGCACACCAGTACTGTTCATTGAACCCAGCATCTACGTAAATCTTAAAACAGTCACTATTCTATATTCACACAGGTGAAATTGAGAAAGTCAAAAAATACCGTTTATTATATCAAAACATACCATGTACGTGTTTATTGACTTTTGCGTCACCCAGTACTCGTTCTTGACTCAGCATCTACTAAATCTAAAACAAGCAATTCTTATTCACCACAGGTGAATTGAAAGAGTGCAAAAAAATACCGATTTATTATACGAAAACATAACTCTATCTCACTCGTGTTTTTTGACTTTTGCGCACCCAGTACTGTTCATTGACGCAGCTCTCTCTACGTAAATCTTAAAACAGTCAATTCTATATTTCACCACAGATGAATTGAAAGGTGGCAAAAAATTACAGCTTTATTCACTTATCAAAACATAACAGTTACGTGTTTTTTGACTTTTTTTCGCGCACCCAGACTGTTCATTGACGCAGCTATCTACGTAAATCTTAATCTCTCTCTGCAATTTCATAATCTCAACCACAGGTGAATTGCAAGGTGCAAAAAAATACAGTTTATTATATCCAAAACATAACAGTTACGTGTTTTATTGACTTTTTCGCACAACCCAGTAACTGTTTCATTGCACGCAGCATCTACGTAAATATCTAAAAACACAGCAATTCCTATATTCACCAAAGTTGAATTGAAAGGTGCAAAAATAATAACCGAGTTTATTTATATCAAAACATAACGTTACGTGTTTTTTGATCTTTTGCGCACCCAGTACTTGTTCATTGACGGCAGCATCTACGTAAACTCTTAAAACAGCAATATCTTATTCACCACGTGAATTCTATCTCTAGGTGCAAAAAAATACCGTGTATTTGATAACGAAAACATAACAGATAACGTGTTTTTTGACCTTTTTTGCTGCACCCAGTACTGTCATTGACGCAGCAAACTACTAAATCTTAAAACAGCAATTCTATATTCTCACCACAGGTGTGAATTGAAAGGTGCAAAAAATACAGATTTATTATATCAAAACATAACAGTTACGTGACTCCTTTCTAGACTTTTTATTGCGCACCCAGTACTGTTCATTGACGCAGCATCTACGTAAAATCATTAAAACAGCAAGTTCCTTATATTCACCACAGGTGAATTGAAGGTGCATTAAAAATACAGTTTTATTATATCAAAACATAACAGTTAACGGTTTTTTTGACTTTTTGCTCACCCAGTAACTGTTCTTGACGCAGCAATCTACGTAAATCTCTAAAACAGCAATTCTATAATTCAACACAGGTAATTGAAAGGTGCAAAAAATACAGTTTATAAATCCAAACATAACTCTCAGTTACGTGTTTTTCTCATGACTTTTTGGAGCGCTACCATGTACTGTTCATTGAACGCAGCATCTACTACTCTACTTCTAAAAACGAGCAATTCTTATTCACCACACAGGTAATTGAAAGGTGGCAAAAAATACAGTTATTATATCAAAACATAACAGTTACGTTGTTTTTTATGACTTTGCGCACGCCAGTACTGATCATTGACGCAGCATCTACGTAAATCTTAAAACAGCCAATTCTATATTCACCACAGGTGAATTGGAAAGGTGCAAAAAATCACAGTTTATTAATCAAAAACACTTAACGTTTACGATGTTTATTTTTGAGCCTTTGCACGCACCCAGTACTGAGTTTCCATTGACGCGCATCTACGTAAATCTTAAAACATAATGCAATTTCTATATTCACCACAGGTGAATGAAAGGTGCAAAAAATTGCCGTTTATTATATCAAATCTCTCTAAACAGTTTACGTGTTTTTTGACTTTTGCTCACCCTAGCACTGTTTTTTCAATTGACGCAGCATCTACGTATAGGGGGGGGGATCTTAAAACAGCAATTCTCTCTATTCACCACAGTAATTGAAACAAAGTGCGAAAAATACCCGTGTATTATGACGCAAAAAACATAACAGAATACGTGTTTTTTGACTTTTGTGGTTTGCGCACCCAGTACTGTTCAATGACGCAGCATCTACGTAATCTTAAAACAGCAATTCTATATTCACCACAGGTGAATTGACTAAGGTGCAAATAAAATACCATTTATTATAACCAAAACATAACACGATAATCTGTTTTTTTGGACTTTTGCCCAGTCCAGATTTGTTGATAAGACACCTTGCAGTTAAAATTTTGAATCCGCAATTTTGTTATGATTAGAGGATTTTTGAGAATAGCTGTGAATTTGGCCGTCTTTTAATAAGAGACTTTCCAAAGACTATTCCATACCTTCTCAAATTTTTATAATTTCTGGACATGGAGCGAAATGGCAGGTGGTAAAGCGAGCAAAGAGGGGGGTAGCACATGGATGTAGAGGTTCTCTCTATAGAGAAGGTGCTCCTTTCCAGTCTGGCGACAACACGCATGCCAGCTATCGTCAGTTGCAGGACCGTCAGGCTGTCATCCTGGGTCAGGGCCCTGTGAATCTAAGTAACGAACATCGTCGCCAATACTGTCCCTTCAGTGGTTAAGTTGGCAACCTGGCATCAAGCAAGTCGTTACCGGTCCTCGTCCTCACCATATGTCACGGCCATCATAATGTCGAGTCATCAATCAGCATACATCACAGCATCCGTTCCAACATGAAGCAGCCCAAATGTCAACTCGTGTACCCACCACTGTGGATAATCCATTGTCTGAAGACACTCTTTGATTGACGAAAATGATGCATGCGGTTGGGGTCATAAGGCATGTTAAAAAAGATCAAGAGGATGATTTAGTCTGGCTCTGACCCCAGTCACACTTGATGTCTCTACCAGAGTGAGGTGAGGAAAGCTCATGTCAAATAGGCAAAAATCCCGGATCAGGTTTGTCGGCAAACGCCTTGCAGGCCCCTTTGCTTTGTAGCCCGCAGCTCTTCTGGATGCAGAAAGTCAAGGACGACCAAATCACCCTAGTGTTGATTATGATGATGATGACGACATTGCGCGGATCCATCCCGTCTTTTTCCGCATAATTTGCTTGCGAGCCGCTTCATCAGTGAACGTCATGCGAGGAAGACGCTTGGAGCGGGTAGTGTCAATACGGGTCCCCCCCACAAAAGGGAAGGGCGGTCGCAGAAGTCCGCGATATGATTCCGCCAGCCACGTTCCAGCGGCAAACCCCGCTCCTCGCTTATCTCCGTCAAAAAGGTCCAGGACCTCTCAATGCCTGGGCCTTCTTTGAGCAAGCCTCTGATTCACCCAGCGATGTCATATGCCGCCTTTGCCCGTAAACTCATAAGTATGATGCAAGAACCTTAAGTGGGTTAACCTCCACCAACAAGTCCTATTCACCATCAAGCGAATGCATTAGGAGTTCTATAAAGTGGAGGGAACACTTGCCAAAAAGGCCAGACCGACGCCGGGCTCCAACCATACTGGTCACACATAAACCCTCTGTCTCCGCCTCCTCCTCCTCCGCCACCACAAGCGTTCCTCCGCTGCCCCATCGTTCCTCTCAGAGTCATGATCAGGATCAGCCTCCCGCTTCAGCTCCACCGTCGCCCCGAGTACCACTCAGCACCACCAGAGACTCCCATCCTAACCACCCCTTCTCCTTCCGCCAGTTTTTGAACGACCTGCACGCCGTACAGCCGGCCAGTCTTAGAGCAGCCAGCCCTTCCTGTCTTCCCGGTTTGGGAACAGAAGAAACAACTTTAACCCAAACCATCCCAAAGCCAAAAGCCTGAATGTCGGCATGCAGGCTTTTGCCTTGGAAATGGTTCCTATTTGTTTCGTCTGGTGGAACTGCAGATGGGTCTTTCCGCCACTGTCATGGCCCTCCACCTCGCCCTGCTCCCCAATACCAGATGCAGAGCAGCGCATTTTCTTTGCCAGAAAAGCCGTCCCGCCCTTGCCAGCCGACCGTGTCCCATCTAAAATTTTTCAAGCGTCGTTGTCTGCATCTGTGTCCGGAAAAGTCCATCTCACCACCACACATGGACTAGTAAGACACGACCAAGGCCGCTATATATCTCATGACAGCTCACTGGTGAGCTGGGTGATGTCTCTGGGGGTACGTGGCTCTCAAGGTCCTCGGCGCACGCTCTTCAAAACAGCAGTATATGGTGCAAGGCTCTTTTCCTTTCTTTCTCTCAAGGACCTCTGTGGCATCACGTGCCCAGTAGACACCAGGCACGTGTGAAATAATCGCCTTGGAGACCGTCCACACACAGGTCAGGAGCTGTGGAACGGCTCTAAGCCACGAGAACGATGCGCTGGCTGGGTGACAAGAACCTTGTGCACAGCAAGGTGGTGTGCGATAGACGGGCGAAATCTAGCTGGTCCGCCTTAAGAATCGGTAGGCCTGGAGCAACATCCCTTGCCTGGGCACAATGTCATGAACCTTGTTCGTATCCAAAATATCTAAAGAGCTACCCGTGTCTGGACTGCCTGCGAAGAAGGCTCGAGGTCGGAGATTCGCACTTTCCGCCGTTCGCAACCAGCTTCATCCCGCCTGCTGCGTTGCAGCGTCAGCAGGCCTCCCGTCAAACACGTGCTCATTGTTGACGTGGCAACACGCTGGAATTCCACCCTCCACAATGCTCCAGCGATTGTGGCAGCAGCGCAATGCCATTTACGCAGTAAACGTAATTGACACATGGCCTGACAACAGCAGCGGTAGGTCTCTCTCTCGGGGTTTGAAACCACCGAGGTGGGAGGCAAGGTGAAAGAGCTCTGCACCATCCTTGCCATTTTGAAGAAGCCACCATCTAATGTCAGTAGCGGACAATTCCCTTGTCAGCATGAGCATTGTTGGTGATCTTAGTTCTCTGGAACGATCGTTATGGACATCACTCTCTGAAACAACAGGTCCCGCCAGCGTCGGAGAGAGACGGACACAGATGCGGACATGGAGCCTTTCTTTCTCTCCGTCAAATATCCAACAAGGCCCGACAGTTTCACAATTTCATCGGTCTTCATTAGCATGGTTCGGGGTCCAGAGCATATTAGTGCAAGGTTGGCGCATCAGCTCTCAGGGGTGCATCAACCTCGAGGCAAGCAGGGCCTGTGGTTGACTCTATCTCATCTAGCCGAGCGATGAGAGGAAGGAGGAGGAGGTATTACCTAATCTAACCGATGTTACCGAGACGTCCCATGCCTTGGAAAGAGAGTTATGGCGCGACGTTTGAGTGCGTGAGGAGGAAGATGAGGAAGATCATTTTTGCTATGCCCCTCGACCCATAAGCACATGGAAACAAGGTCTCCATCTCTCACATGATTGCTTGATGCTCCATTTCCTCAACATGAATCCTCGCCATTCTAAGGCCATCAAAATGAACAACAGTTCCTCTCTGGGGTGCCACCCTCCGGATCCCCGGTACAAACAAAAATCGCACTTTCCTACCACCCACCACGGCCAACTCAAGAGATTAAAACTGCAGGAAATGGAGACCTTGCTGATTGATCAACTGGAGACATCTGTTGCGTCTGCATCCAAGTTCCCCAAATTCACCGAGTGGAACAACATCAGCGCGTGACAGCAGTAGAGTAGCTCAAGTAGTGCGTAGCTGGCAGCAGCAGGCAAGGTGGCAGAAGCCTACTGGGTGACCTCTGAGGCAAATCTACTATGTTTACTAACACCTCACCAACGCATGCAATGCAGGGCAAACATCCAACACACATAGAACAGTCGTTAAGATCATGTGCACGCTATCTGCGTCTCAACATCCGATGATTTTCATGTGTTCCGAGACCCAATAGACTTTCTGGGTAATCCAAAATGGACTAATGATCTCACAGCTGCTCGTCACGCCATAGAGGTTTAGTCTCTCTATCTCAGCAGCCAGCGTCTATCTGAGTGCGTACCTACAGCACAGCCGGTCAGGAGTCATTACAGGACAAACGCATCCGGACTTTCTTCTCTCCACAGATATCTGGGATCGTTTGACTTTCATCAAGATGAATCAGCATGATCTCTGAGATCTTGGTTGTGGCCTCCAAATTGCCGAGGCCACCGATTAGTTGCCGGTGTAACTTTCAACATTCCTTTTCAAAACTCTATCTAATGGTCCCTCTTGAAATACTTTTTTTTTAAAATATCATTCTTACTGCAAATTCTTTATTCTCTTTTTCCCAACAGGCTTCATTTTGATGGTTTTGCTTTGAGGAGACTGTAAAAGTAGTTATTTCTTTTTATTATGTAATTTTACAGCAAGTTTTCATGACAACACCGTATTCCATTTTACCTCACTTTATCTTAAGAAGTTTTTCGCATTGTCAATGGTTTTGAGTCATGTTGCTGTAGATACTCAGCAATAATCATGGTCCTTTGGAACAGAAATTTACTTCTAAGTGGCATTTTCTCCTCACAGATTGTTTAATAGTGGCTGAGAAGTCATATTTATTAATTTTTTCAGGTGGTCATGTTGCTGTGAGATAAAGCTATAATTATGGTCCTTTTGGAATAGAAATAGTGGCTTCTAAGTGGCGATTTCTCCCTCATCAATTTTAACATGCTGAGAGTCATTCTTTTTACTCTCAATTTTTTTTGGGTCATGTGCTTGAATGCAGCAATACTACAGATCCTATTATAAAAAAATGTTGTTTTTCTCAAACAGACATTTGTTCTTTTCACAATTGACCAAGTGGCTTAAGGTCATGCTTTGAATTTTTTGGGGGCATTTTGCTGTGACATGATGCGCCTATACTACAGGTCCTATTCTAAAAATGTTTAGTTTCCTAACAGACATTTGTTCTTCACAATTGAACCCAATATGGCTCAAGCTGGTCATGCCTTTGAATTTTTTGGGGGCACTTTTGCTGTTGACATGCAGCCTATACTACAGGTCCTATTCTATAAAATGTTGTTTCTCAAACATACAGACTTTGTTTCTTCACAATTGACCAAAGTGGCTCAAGGGTCATGCGTTTGAGAATTTTTGGGGCATTTTGCTGTGACATGCTCAGTCTATACTACAGGTTCCTATTCATTCTAAAAAATGTCTTGTTTCGTTCTAACAGACAATTGTTCTCGCACAATTCGGTTCAAGTCATGGCTCAAGGGTCTATATGGTGCTGTCAGAATACAGGAATAGGTAGGACACTGTTAATGACACATATGCAAATCTCTATACTCTTGTTTTTTTTTGCAAGATCATTAACAAAGCTAATCAATCCCTTTAATTGAGACAACCCATTTTTAATACAATGAAAAAAAAGAGAAACAAAGACATGGTTGGTATAATTCCATCCTATTTTAAAATGTGTTTTCTAGAATTAAAGTACTAAAAACTTCAATGTACAAAATAGCTGTTAAAAAAAATTCCTCTGAATTGTACCAAGGGATGTACAGTAAAACTGACCAGTGTAGGTTAACAGAGAACATTGAGTATGGAGCCACAGACAGAGAACAAAGTACAAGACCATTTCCCTCAGCAACGTGAAAAATGAGAAACTCTATCTCTCTGCCAAGCAATAAAGGCACCTGGTGTAACAGGAGCGGTAAACCACCTCAGTATTTTCCACGTGAAGCTCAATTGGTCCACACTCATCACGGAGGGCAAGCGCTTACCCAGGTATTGTCTCTCTGTGTACAGAGAAGGCTGGAGTTTCTCACAACTGTCCCGCTTCCGAACATCTGCTACAGCACGACAGTTTTCGTTGCTGCGTCATCAGGCATTTTAAGCCTGCGTGGTTAATAGAAGACGATCTATCCAGCCTGGTCTTTCACCGCACCCACTGTAACTCGCCCCTGGGTCATGCTGTGGCCCCAGGACAGGTATAGTCACTCTCTATCTCTCTCTATGTGAAACTAAATGGTGGTTTCAAGACTCCTTTTTCCGGCCTTTTTAATTTTTGGGTCATGCAGTGTTGGGGCTCATGCTGTGGCCCAGGACAGGTTATAAGTCAATGTTCCCAGTGAAACTAAAATGGTGTTGAAAGACTCTTTTTCTCCTTTTTCCCCGGCACTTTTTAAATGTGGGAGGGTCATGCAGGTTGGGGGGCTCAATGCTGTTGGCCAAGGACCGGTATAGTCAATGTACAGTGAAAACTAAAATGGTGGATGAAAGACTCCTTTTTCCCGTGGCACTTTTTAAACTGGGGGGTCATGCAGTTTGGGGCTCATGCTGTGGCCCAGACAGTATAGTTAATGTCCAGTGAAACAAAAATGGTGGTTTGAAAGACTTCCTTTTTCCGCACTTTTTAAAATGGTGGGGGTCATGGATGCAGGTTTGGGGGCTCATGCTGTGGCCCAGGACAGGTATATGTCCAGTGTCCAGTGAAACTAAATGGTGGTTGAAGACTCCTCTCTCTCTCTCTCTCTCGGCACTTTTTAAATGTGGTGGTCATGCAGGTTTTGGGGCTCCATGCTCGTTCCAGACAGGGATTATTCAATGTCCAGTTTCAAGTAAGATGATGGTTCCAATCATACATGCCCTTTCTGGCACTTTGTAATTTTGTGGTGGATGACCTGGTTTAAGGGTACTAGGCTGTGGTACAAAGACAAGGGATCGTAAATGGTCTGTGACTTTTTTTCCTGTGAATTTTTTATACCTATAGTGTGTTGCCTAAGATGTAGGACGTATCCATTTGACTGTTGTGGATCTTGTTAATTTCAGCTTCTCTCCAGCCTAGTTTGGTGTAATAAGAAGGTGTTTGTTGCTCTCCATAGACTTTAATGGTAATCCTTCATAATCGATGCTCGCCTATCGAAAAACCTTATCGACTAGCGGACCGACTACTCGACTACTTGAACGATCTCGATAGCCAACGCAGAATCTGCTCAACACTAGTGATTAACTACGTATATCACCCAACCGCTGTCTCCTCCTGTCGGAGTCCTGCATAAGAAGCAGATACTTCTTTTGGTTGCCGCCCCGCTTTCTTCTTCACATATCTACTGCGCTCTCTTCCGTGGCCTCTGCGCCCCACTCCTCTACTCTGGATTTGGATGATCTGGGGAATAATTGCCGCTGGGGGCCAAGCTGCTTGAGTCGTTGTTTCTGTGGCACCTCGCCCCGGTGCTTCCCTGGCTCTCTTTCTATAGCCCCACGATCGACCGCTGCCCTGCTAACCCGGCAGAAATCTCAAGAGAATTGTCAATGTTTCTTGGAGAAAAAAGCAGAGACCTCTCCCTCCTCATCGGCCATAACCGACAGTCCCATTGGCCTACATCGGTAACCAGTCATCCTACCCCGGGGCAGTCTATCCGCTGTCCCGTTTCCCACGAGAACTCCAGGGCCATGTCGGAATATGTCCGGAAAACCTTCCAGAAGGGGTTTATCCGTAAATCCTTCTCACTCTCCCGCATGTGCGGGATGTTTTTCTTTTCTTCATTAGAAAAGAAGGATGGCTCTTTACGCCCTGCATTGACTACAGGGGCCTTAAATAAAATCATGGAAAAGGGAATCTTACCCCTCTACCACCTAATCACTGAACTCTTTCGATCGCCACTGCGGGGGTCGAAGACTTTTCCCCAAGCTGGATCTGAGGGGGCCCTACAATCTGGTCTGTATCCGAAAAGGAGACGAATGTGAAACAGCTTTTTAATACGTAAGTGATGGACACATTGATACTTGTTCATGCCCTTTGGGCTGTTGCAAATGCCCCGCGGCCCGTCTTCCAGAACTTCGTAAATTATATTTTCAGGGATCCTCCTTTACACACTGAATACTCACTCGCCCAAACTGGAGACGCACCAATTCATGTCCGCAAATTTTGAGACGCCTTCCGAGCCAATCACCTTGTACGCCAAGCGTGGGAAATGTCTCTTTCACCAGACGAGTCTACCATTTCTGGGCTACGTCATCTCTGACAAATGCTATTACGGATGAACCCACTAAACTATCTGCCGTTCTGCAATGCCACGTCCAGACTAGGGCCTTTGGGCCATACAACGTTATTAGGGCTTTTGTAACTACTATCGGCAGTTTATTTCACACTTCTTCACGCTGGTGGCCCCTATTGTGGCTCTCACCTAAAAAGAAAAAACTCCAATCCTAGACAAGTTGGCTCACCCAAAGCTGAGGGGGGCATTATCTCATAAGTAAAAAAAATCATCTATCTCCAGATCCTGCTAAACCTTTATCTCTCGCTAGAGGTGGACGCCTGCTCTGTTGGAGTGTTGGAGCGATCCTCACCGCAAAAGGAGGACGACCGGGCACTCTACGATCACGTTCGTGGGTTTCATACTCCAAGACATTCTCACGCCGAGAGGAATTATACTATTTGGGGATCGGGAGCTACTGGCCATTAAACTGGCGTTAGAAAGAATGGCGGTATCACTGCTGGAAGGTGTCTCTATGCATATCCCATCTGTAATCTCTATTCAGACCATAAAACAGGGGGGGGGGGGGGGCTGGTGCGGGGGAAAGGGGATCTACAATCTGCCCAATGACTGTAATCACGGCCAGCCAGGTGTTTCCAATCACACTTACGTCACATGGAAAAGATTGTCCAAGGCTGATGCCCTCTCGGTGACTTGCTGATGTGTCGGGAAGAAGTGGCCCCAGAACACATTATACCCTTCCCCTGATCGCTTTGTTCTCCGCAGCTCCTGTTGGCCTCCGGAATGTCCCGCCAGGGAGAAACATACGTGGGTCCCACCTCCGAAGAAAACTATCTCCTTGAAGTGGGGGGCTTTGTTCATTTGTTGGCTGGACAATCCTGGGCCCGTATGACTTGTCTCCTTCTTTTCTCCCTTTCTATATTAGCTGGCCGGAACCTCCGCCAGGGATGTCATGGAGTTCCGTTGAGTCCCCTGCAACAACCTGTTCCCAGTAATAAGACACCTCGTCACAAAACTGGTGGGATTTTCCTGCATTCCGACTGCCCATCACCCACCAGTCCCTGGCACAACAATACAAGCACGTGGCCATGGTCACTTTCTCTTAACCCGACCTCCCTCCCTCTTCTGGTAACAACCGTCATCTGGGTGGTTTACGGACCTCGGCCAATCTGTTTTTTTTACCACATTTTTCGTCTGTCAATCTGGGTTTACCCCTTTCTATGCAAATTTCCCTCGGACCGTGGGTCCAATTTGTTTCTAAATCTGGCGCGGGCCTTTGTCCCATAACGCAAGTGGTGAAGCTCGACATCTCCCTCGACTACCACCCCAGACTAATGTGTCATGTAGAGAGGGTCAATCAGGTCTGGGAAATTATTGCCATCCCACTTCGTCTCGGCACCGTCAGGATGACTGGTCCCAGCTTTGCTGTCATGGGCGGAGTTCCAGTACACTCCTAATTCTGAGTCCACGGGTGTCTCTCTCCCTTCTACATTATGTACGGTAGGTCACCCACGGCCCACCTCTCCCGGTACATCACTGTTCTGAGTTCCCAGCAGCTTGATACGGTTGGTCCAGGAATAAAAGTTGTTTGGGTCCTGACTCGCCAGTCCGCTGCTTATCGAGCTTCCGGCAACGCATTAAGATCTCAGGCAAGATAAGCTAAGAGTTCTCCCCCAGTTTTTTTCTTGGTTGATAAGGTGATTGGTTGTCTCGGCCAGATATTACTCTCTACCTTAAAATTCAAATTATAAATACTGGGTAGCCACCCTACGTGGGTCCATATCGAAGTGCTTAAACGCATAAACCCGTGGCCTATAATCACCAGGCTCCCACCCTCCATCTGCATATTACTCCACAAGCTCTATCTCTCATGTTTTTTTCCCTTCTCAAACCTCTGGTTCTGATATCCGTTTCTCTCGAAGTAGTCCCTCCTCCCTCAATCTGGGTGCCGATGCCTCTAACGTCTTTGTGTCAAAGAAGATCTTGGTATGAGGTGACACTAGAGGGAAACGTATTTCCCTTGTTGATTGTAAGGGGTTCGGTTCGGTCTGGCCTGAGGAGAGAGTCTTGATGAGCTACAGAAGGAGAACATTCTGAACCGATCTCTCTTCTCTTTTTTTTCAGAAGTTCTCTCTCTCATCCCGAGAAGGGAAGGGCCAAATGGGAGGGGGTACTGTCAAATCACGGAAATGCCCCTGCGACCCCTCGTCCTGGGTCGTCAGGCGCATCCGTGCCCCTCACCCGACCGTACGCCGCGTCCTGCATTGTCGGGGCTCAGGGTGCGCCATTCCCCTGCTCCTTCAGAGCGTACTTTACCCGCCGCGCTCACTGCTGCAGGCCTCTGTCCCTTGGGCGCGCGCGGTTCCTGCTTCCTAGGGCCACGCGCTCGCCTAGGCATGTTAAATATAAAGGACCAAAGCGCACTGGTAATTGGCTATTGGCAGTCGCTAGCCCCAATTTAAGCCTACCTATTCCTATATTACCATCTGCCGACTTTAGTGCCAATAGCCATAGAGAAAGCGTTCCTAAGCCTTGTTCTGTTATACCGTGTATCAGGTGTTGCTTTCCTTCCTCGATCACGTCTCTATCTTTGCCGCCCTGCCCTAACCTTCTTGCCTGTCCACGTCTACGAACCAATAGAGCCCGCCTTCCTGACCTTCTGCCTGTCCCCCGACTACGAGCCTGCCTGATGATTTTTGAACCACGCCTACACCTCGGGCTGCCTGCCCGCAAACCAAGTGACGTCATGGTAGCGACTGGTAGAAACTCCCTCCCGCCGCAGCAATCCCATCCCCCGCTTTGCGGCGAGCTCTGGTGAAAACCGGACCTACTTAGATTCCGCTCCCTGCGTGGCTTATGCCATCCGCTTGCGTGGACAAGAAAACCTCCCCACTATCTCCGACGCGTGACACTCCATCTCTCCTTCACCTCTTTCTCTAGTGACAGCTGAGCCTCCTGCCTCTTTGTGCCAGGCTTTTTCTCCTCTTACCCAATCCTACTTTCCAGAAAATGCTTCACTCTTGTACCAGTCCACCAGTAGTTTTTAGAATAACTTATGATATGTGATAAAATACATTAGGGAACACTATTAGGTAGCAGCCCCTGCATGGTTCTTGTGCAGTTGCACATGTGTTATGTCCTTTCCTAGTTCATGGAATAACACCTTAATGGAAGAATATTTATTTTATAAAGTTTCTGTATGCTCCCTCTTATTTGGCTACATTGAATATTATTCTTATAATGAGGTCCACTGTTTTAACCTCAACATTTACAAGTAAAAATGAATTATGGCATACTGTATATTAACAACATTTAGGGCGACATGTATGATCATCGGCGCGTCGGAGCGCCTGTTTTCACAGACTTTTAAGTGAAAGCTGCGCCTGATGTATGTCGGCGCCCGAGGTGCGCTCATACATGCGGTGTAAAGTTCCCTGCACCTCGCCAGTGTGTGAGGCGCATTGCGGAACTTAGGCGCAGAAGGAATGCGCCTAACATGTATTAAGTTTCTAGACCGGGTGGAATTCAGCGAAAAAGCATTAAGCATGTTAGTGAAAAGCAAAAAGAGTTGTCTTTAAAATTAATGAATGAATAAAGATAAGTCTCAGAGTTGAATAAAATCGTTTTCAATGTACAGAAAAAGTTGATCATTTAAAATGAAAGCAAATATATATAAGATGTCAAAAGAAAGAAATATTAGCTATAAAAGGTCTTAAAAAAAGGGAGAGAATTAAACTAATTTTACATTAATTAAGCCAATGCTGATGTAAATACGTCTGGATTTCCCATTGGTAGCAATTCTAAGCTAATTTTTCATTATTTTAGGCTGAGTTGGTGATGTATTTGCGGACGTAAATACGTCCGTAAAAACGCCCAGAACTAAGCCCTGGGAACATAGAAATCCTGCTTGGAGGACCACAGGTCCCAGCAAGACCTGTGCTGTGGTGGCTCTTGCTGTAGATATTAAATAGAATAAAAGGTGAAAGAAGAAAAAATACATCTTAATTTTTTATTTAAAAAAAAGGGACAAAAATTAACATCAGTACCACATCAGCATTGGCTTATTTAATGTAAAATTAGTTTAATTCTCTGATATTTCTTTCTTTTGACATTTTATATATATTTGCTTTCATTTTAAATGATCAACTTTTTCTATACATTGAAAACAATTTTATTTAACTTTGAGATTTATCTTTATTCATTCATTAATTTTATAGACAACTCTTTTTTATTATTGTACTGTTGTAACTACTGTATTGCCCCATTACAATAAGTTCTAGCTTCACTGCGCCTCCTCTGATTCAGGTAGATCACTTTGAAATAGGTCTGCCTGTCGAAGCTGTAATGCGCCTCACTTTGCCGACCGGCATTCATACATGTGTCGGTGATTTCGAATCTGGTGCATCCCGCCCCAGAACGGCCACAGCGCGCCCACTGCACGCCCCTTCATATTAGGCGCATATGAAAGTGGCGAAGGTTGCGCCTAGCAGCGCATCCCTGCATCTGACAGTGGAGTCGGCACGGTGAGGCACAGAATACGCCTGAAATCAGGCACAATTTCTGATCATACATGTCGCCCTTAATGATGATAGCTTGGTAAAAATCATTACTGTGATTCAGTTATTTCAACAGATTGACAGATAATTCTGTAAATAGGAGATATTTAGTTCATATTGGTACTACAATTCTAGTGTCTGTAATATTCTATGGCATTAGTTATGCTTTCATTGTGTTATATCATGTGTTAATATTTTAACTTATGCTTCATCTATGGCCTTATGAACACTGAATGTAAATGGCACAATTGTATTAAATATGTTCTTTGTGCTATTTATTCATTTGAAATGTATATAAAAAAAGGAATTATAACTGAACCAAGCTATTCTGTGACAGTATCAGGGTAGTTATGCCTGTCTCCACCTAGAAGAAAAAATAAGCAATTATTTTCTGTAATTGTTTAACAAAAGTCCTTGAAGCAAATTGTTAGTGTGAAGTCACTGTCAATATTCCTTTACAAATGTGAATACTAACATAAGATAGAGTAGACCTTCATCTCCATTCAATCACTTTGCTCTGAAAACTCATGCAAAAGAAGAACACAAAACCTTTTGGAGTCTATGTGTGCTATCAACAAACATACAGTGCATGCTTTTAATAACTCTTGTTAGGTAAAAAAATTTCCATGCTCTAATTATACATTATGTCAGGTCAATATGGCCTCCAAAATACACTAAACAAAACTCAAGGCCTTCTATGTGGAATGTACAAAGTAGCTTGCTTGTTTAGGAGAATGCTTTCAGTGATGGGCTGAGGATCACAAAGAGATTGAGGGAATATTTTTTAAAAGCCTCCATGAACCTCAAAAGACATAATTTCCTTTCGACTGTGTACCCTGTGGACCATCAAAATTAACAACACTTCACATAGATTGTGAAGTGTTGTTATTTTTGATTGTGAAGTGTTGTCTACAAGTATTTTTTTTTATATGTAGGGTCTCTGATATGTGTATATAAAAAGAGTATCTCACAGAAGTGATTACACCTCTCACATTTTTGTAAAAATTATATTATATCTTTTCATGAGACAAAACTGAAGATATGACACTTTGGTACAATGTAAAGTAGTCAGTATACAGCTCGTATAGCAGTGTAAGTTTTGTGTACCCTCAAAACAACTCAACATACAGTCATCAATGTCCAAACCGCTGACAACAAAAGTGTTTCTCTGCTGGTTCCTGACGTATTACCAACCTCCATTACCTTCGGAACTCCTATCGCTGCACCAGTCATCTAATACCTGCAGATACCTGGCCTCCTGCCTAGTTTGTTATCCCCTGGGACTGTGCAAACGTTTACAGCTACACCATCCATTTAACAATCACAAGTGACCGCTATCCAGTCCTGCACTTTGGCTACCCACCGCGAGTGTTACTATCTGCGTCCGCAGTGGGCCCAGAGGATCCGCCATACCTTGACATTTCTAGCCATTTCGGTTAGAAAACGTGACGTGTATATATATATATATATATATATATATATATATATATATATATATATATATATATATACAGTTTATATGTTTGAGATATGTATGTATATTTACTGTGTACATGTTTGATATATGTATGTATAAATGCTGCTCTCTTTGCTACCTGATAGATGAGTCCTAAATGACAATCAATGTTTACTAATTCAGAATGTTTGTGTTTAATCCAGTCAGTCCTTTTAAGTTCAATAACATGCTTTTCCCAAGTTAGGGACATAGAAAAACTTTGGTCTAGATCAGTGGTGGTCCTCTCAAGCAGATGGACTTTTAAAGATGTTTTACTTTGTTTGCAACGAATAGGCCATTCCACACGAATAAAAATATATGATTTGATATGTGACTTTGAGAATAATGAACCAGTCGAGGATCATTATAATTATGTACCGTAGATAATTAAATCAGACCACTAAGGTCTAATCCAGAATGACTTCATCACACTTCCCATTAGATGTATCTTTTGCTGTGTGAAATTGGAAAAAAAAGTGGAATTACTAGCAGAATCACCATCAGATTACTGGATTATTTCTTTAAAACTGTGCAAATTGTCTAAAGCATTATGAAAGTGGACAAGCTAACTTCAAATCACATTAATTAATGAAACCTTTTCCATTTACTACTTAGCAATTTATTCTTCTAAATGTGACTACTCTGAAAGTGACCTATTAACCTGTGTAGATTATGCAAAGCACCTATAATTAATTGAAATTTAAAAGCTATGATGGACATAGAATTTATCAATATAAGCCCTGCTGAAGCAATCTTTTTCTTCCTAAAATAGGAACATACTTTGGAAATTCTTATTATGAGATCACAAATTAATTTGATAATAGTTTTTGACTGTATTCTATTATTCAGTTGCTAATCTTTTCATTCTATCATGGATAGATGGTTCCTTTGGTGGCTACCACTAGAGATGGGCGAATCGATTCTAACGAAGTGGAATTCGTTTAGAATTTCAGGAAAACTTCGGTTCGGAACGAAGTTGAACTTTGGGGTACTTCGGGTGAAAGAAGTGTGCTTTTGATTGATAAAATGGCTGCGAGCACATGGCGCTACATGGGGCAAAGCACTCTGGGGGGGAAGAAGGGCATAGCCTGCATGACATGTGCAGAGGTGAAGCCAATCAGAGACCGGCGGGATTCTGTGACGTCACCGCACTATATAAGTCCGGGCGCGACGCCAGGAGCTCCCCCACTCCTCTCACTGTGCTCAAACAGGGAAGGTGCCTGCCGCGGCTGATAGCTCTTACTGAAGAATTGATTTTTATATTAGCGATTTCTGTGGGGTGTCTCAGTTGTCTCAGTGACTGTTCTCTTAATTTTCTATTTCTAATTTTTTGAGGGGTATTATTGGATCGGAAATCAGTGTGGTCCAACTGCAGCTGCGATAAATTCAATATCTGTAAGTGGGGATCTAAGCAGTTCTGTTGTATTCATTTAAAGAAACAGCGTTTTTTACAAATACAAATCCACTTCATTTTTTGGCTGATCAATTTCTATTGCGCAATATACATCCAGGGGGTTATTAAGCGTTGTTGTTGTGCGTGTGTTGACCCCAAGAAACCGTTCTTGTTCATCGCCAAAATATATAAATTTTTCTGTGCTAAGTTCACAAGCAAAGGTTAATTACAATGTATCTGTTGTTGAGTGGCGTAGAAACACGCAATTTTTAACACGTACAAAGCTACTATTTTGTGGGGCTCACAATTCTATGGCGCAAATGTGACATTCCAGGGGTTAATTAAGCGCTGTATTTGATGGTGTGGCTGACCCTCAAGAAACCGTCTTTTTCATCGCCAAAATAAATTAAATTTTTTCGCCTGTAGCCTAATTCAAATGCAAAGGTAATTACATACTGTATGTCTCTTGTTGTGTGGCGTTAGTAACACGCAATTCGTAAAAAAGCACGCTACAAAATCTACTAGTTTGTGCGGCTCAAATCTTTGGCGCACACTTTACATCCAGGGTATATTTAAGCGTTTGTTTTGATGGTGTGCTGACAAAAAATAAACCGTCTTTTTCAACGCCAAAATTATATATTTTCATGTAGCCTAATTCACAAGGCAAAGGTTAATTACAACTGGTATCTCCTGTTGTTTGCGTAGAAAAACACGCAATTTAACGCACTAAAAGCTACTAGTTTATGCGGCCTCAATTCTTTGGCGCAATTTATAGTCAGGGTTTTATTAAGCGCTTGATTTGCTGGTGTGCTGGACAAAAATAAACCGTCTTTTTTTCAACGCCAATATATATATAAATTTTTCCTGTAGCCTTAATTCAACAAGCAAAGGTTATTTACAACTGTATCTATTGATTGTGTGGGTAGAAAACACGCATTGTAACACGTACAAAGTATAGTTTGTGCGGCTCCAATTCTTTGGCGCAATTTCACATCCAGGGGCTAATTTAGCGTTGTTTTGTGGTGTGACGAGACAAAAATAAACCGTCTTTTTCAACGCCAAAATATTTTAAATTTTTCATGTAGCCTAATTCACAAGCAAAGGTTAATTACAACTGTTTCTCTTGTTGTTGGCGTTAGAAAACACGCAATTGTAACACACTACATAAGATAACTAGTTTATGCGGACTCAATTCTTTGCGCGTATTTGTTACATCCAGGGTTTAAATTAAGAGTTGTTTTGCTGGTGAGTGTGCTGAACAAAATTAAACGTCCTTTTTCATCGCCAAAAAGTTTATTACATTTTTTCATGTTGCTAATTCACAAGGCAAAGGTTATTAAACTGTATCTTCTTGTTGTGTGGCGTAGGAAAAACACGCAATTGTAACCGCATTACAAAAGCTACTAGGTATTGTGCGGGCTCAATTCTTTGGGCAATTTAAATCCAGGGGCTAATTAGCGTTTGTTTTGCTGGTGTTGCTGAACAAAAATAAAACCGTCTTTTTCAACGCAAAATTTATGAAATTTTTCATGTAGCCAATTCAAAGCAAAGGTTACATTACAACTGTATCTCTTGTTGTGTGGCGTAGAAAGAAAAACAACAAATTGTAACACGCTACAAAGATACTAGATTGTGTGGGCTCAATTTTTGGTGCAATTTTACATCCAGGGGATAATTAAGCGATGTTTTTAGTGGTGTCACTGACAAAAATAACCGTCTTTTTCAACGCCAAAAATATATAAATTTCCTCCTAGTAGCCTTATTCACAAGACAAAGGTTAATTACAACATGTATCTCTTGTGGTGGGCGTAGGAAAACACGCAATTGTAACACGCTACAAAGCTAATAGTTTATGCTGGCTCAATTCTTTGGCGCACAATTACATCCGGGCTTAATTAGCGTTGTTTTGCTGGTGTGCTGATAAATTTTAAAACCTTCTTTTTCATACGCGCCAAAATTATAAACTTGAAAAATTTTTCCTGTAGCCTAAATTCACAGCCACAATGGTTAATTAAAAACTGTATCTTTGGTTGTGTGGCGTAGGAAACACGCAATTGTAACACGCTACAATGCTACTAGTTTGTGCGGCCTCATTTCTTGGCGCAATTGTACAATCCAGGGGTTAATTATGCGTTGTTTGCTGGACGGGGTGGCGACATAAATAAACCGTCTTTTTCAACGCCAAAATATATAAATTTTTCATGTAGACTAATTCACAATCAAAGGTTAAGATAGTTACAATGATCTCTTGTTGTGATGTGGCGTAGAAAAACGCAATTGTAACACTGCTACTCTCAAAGCTACTAGTTTCAGTGCGGCAATTCTTTGGCGCAATTTACATCAGGGTTTATTAAGAGTTGTTTTGCTGGTGTGCTGACAAAATTAAACCGTCTTTCTTTTTCAGCGCCAAAATATATTACATTATTTACTGTAGCCTAATTCCAAGCAAAGGTTAATTACAACTGTTATCTCTTGTTGTGTGGCGTGGATAACAAGCAATTGTAACACGCTACAAAGCTACTAGTTTGTGCGGCTCAATTATTTGGCACAATTTACATCCAGGGGTTAATTAAGCGTTGTTTTGCTTTTGTGCTGACAAAAATAAACACGTTTTTTCACGCCAAATATATAAATTTTTCATGTTGCACTAATTCACACAAGCAAAGGTTAATTACAATGTATCTCGTGTTGTGTGGCGTAGAAAACACGCAATTGTAACACGCTACAAGCTACTATTTGGTCGGCTCATTTCTTTGGCGCTATTTACATCCAGGGGCTAAATAAGCCTTGTTTTGCTGGTGTGTGGACAAAAATAAACCGTCTTTTTTCAACGCCAAAATATATAAATTTTTTCAAGTAGCCTAATTCAAAGCAAAGGTTATTTACATCTGTATCTCTTGTTGTTTGGCGTAGGGAAAACACGGCAATTGTAACACCACACTAAAAGCTACTAGTTTATGCGGGCTCATTTCTTTGGCGCAATTTACATCCAGGGTTTAATTAAGCTTTGTTTTGCTGGTGTGCTGACAAAAATAAACCGTCTTTTTCAACGCCAAAATATATAATTTTTTCATGTAGACTAATTTCACAAGCAAAAGGTTAATTTCAACTGTCATATCTTGTTGGTGTGGCGTAGAAAACACGCAATTGTAACACGCTTACAAGCTACTTTGTTTGATGCGGTTCAATTCTTTGGCGCAATTTAAATCCTGGGGCTAAATTAAGCTTTGTTTTGCTGTGTGCTGACCAAAAAAAAACCGTCTTTTTCAACGCCAAAATTTATAAATTTTTCATGTAGCCTAATTCCCAAGCGCTAAAGGTTATTACAACTGTATCTCTTGTTGGTTTGTGGGTAGAAAACACACAATTGTAACACGCTACAAAGGCTACTAGTTTGTGTTTATGGCTGGCCTCAATTCTTTGGTGCAATTTACATCCACTGGGTTATATTAAGCGTTGTTTTGCTGGTTGTCCTGACAAAAATAAACGTCTTTTTCAACGCCAATAATATATAAATTTCTCTGTAGCCTTTATTCACAAGCAAAGGTCTAATTACAACTGTATCTCTTGTTGTGTGCGTGAAAACCGCAATTGTAACACGCTACAAAGCTACTGTTATGGCGGCTCAAATTCTTTGGCGCAATTTACATCCAGGGCTTTAATTAAGCGTTGTTTTTTGTGGTGTGTGACAAAAATAAACCTTCTTTTTCAACGCCAAAATATATAAATTTTTGCCTGTAGGCCTAAATTCACAAGCAAGGTTAATTTAAACTGTATTCTTGTTGTGTGGCGTTAGAAAACACGCAATTGTAACACGCTACAAGCTACATAGTTTGTGCGGCACAATTTTTGGCGCTTTTACATTCAGGGGTTAATATTAAGCGTTGTTTTGCTGGTGTGTGCTGACCCAAAAATAAACCTTCTTTTCAACGCAAAATATATAAAATATTTTTCATGTAGCCTAATTCAACAAGCAAAGCGTTATTACAACTGTATCTCTTGATGTGTGGCGTAGGGGAAAAACACGCAATTGTAACACGCTACAAAGCTACAAGTTTTTGCGGCTCAAATTTCTTTTGGCGCAATTTACATCAGGGTTTAATTAAGCGTTGTTTTGCTGTGTGCTGAAAAAATAAACCGTACTTTTCAACGCCAAAATATATACATTTTTCCTGTAGCCTTAATTCAAACAAGCAGAGGTTAATTACAACTGTATCTCTTGTTGTGTGAGCGAGAAAAACACGACAATTGTAACACGCTTACCAATGCTACTAGTTTGAGCGGCTCAATTCTTTGGCGCAAGTTACATCCAGGGGGTAATTATGCGTTGTTTTGCTGGTGTGCTGCAAAAATAACCGTTCTTTTCAACGCCAAAATATATAAATTTTTGATGTAGCTAATTCACAAGCAAAGGTTAATTTCAAATGTATTTTGTGTGTGTGGCGTAGAAAACACGCAATTGTAACACGCTACAAAGCTACTAGTTTGTGCGGCTCAATTCTTTGGCGCAATTTACATCCAGGGGTTAATTAAGCGTTGTTTTGCTGGTGTGCTGACAAAAATAAACCGTCTTTTTCAACGCCAAATATATAAATTTTTCCTGTAGCCTAATTCACAAGCAAAGGTTAATTACAACTGTATCTCTTGTTGTGTGGCGTAGAAAACACGCAATTGTAACACGCTACAAAGCTACTAGTTTGTGCGGCTCAATTCTTTGGCGCAATTTACATCCAGGGGTTAATTAAGCGTTGTTTTGCTGGTGTGCTGACAAAAATAAACCGTCTTTTTCAACGCCAAAATATATACATTTTTCCTGTAGCCTAATTCATGTCCGAAGGTTAATTAAGCCTGTTTGTGCTTTTACATTTAGTAAAACACACAGTGTTTTTAAACGACACATACAAGTAAATTTTCCTGGCCATTTGTGGAGCGCAATTTATATCCAAGGGTTACCCAAGCTTGTTACTGGGTTCATTTGGAGTCAAAAACAGGGTGTATATTTATCATATACAGATATCATCATCAAACAGTGTCTGTACATTTTAGAACAAACAGTATGTCAGACAGAGAGGTGGCAGGCTCTGCACCTGCGAGTGGCAGTGGCACAAACATTCCTGGAACAGGCCCAGGTCGCAGCACAGCAAGGGGACGTCGCAGCAGGGGTCACTCGGTGAGGCCACAACTGCCGCTGTCATCTAGCGGCCGTGTGTTGTTCAGCAACCCAAGGGTTCTTGATTGGTTGACTAGGTCATCCTCTTCCTCCCAGATGACATCTGACAACCCCAGCCAAGAGTCGGTGGGAACCTCAGACACAACCATTAGTTGGCATGGCCCGGGAGCGGGTCAGCGGCCCTCACCTGTCCTCAGCCCGCCTCTGTCCCATCCGGTTCCCTCAGCCAGAGATCTACTATGTGGTCTGGGCTCAGCGCCACTATATAGCGAGGATGAACAATTTGAGGAGGGCAGTCAGCAGCTACTTGGCAGCGAAGAAATGGGGCCAATATCGCCTGCTTCTTGCAGTAGGCGGCAAAGTATAGATGTGGAGAGTGGCATGGGAGGTCATGTTGTGAGAGGTCAGCCTCGGCATACCAAGACCGGTGATGAGGACAGCAGTGACGATGAAACACAAATAGATGATGATGTAGCCGACCGCACTTGGGAGCCGGGTGAGGCAAGGGCTTCATCATCGTCAGGAGAAGAGGGCGTCAGCTTGCGCGTCAGGCAGCAGCGCAGCCAGCAAGTGGGTCGTGTGGCCGTGAGTCAGCAGGATAGCAGCAGTGTGAGGTCGGGAGCCAAGCGGCCACGGGGTAAAAAACCCGCTTCGCAGGTCCAAGAAAGTAGCAGCACAGGGGCTCAGCGAGGCAGCGGCGGCAGTAGTCACTCAGTGCGGAGCGTTGGCGGTAAAATCCGATACTCGGCGGTGTGGCAGTTCTTTGCTAAGACACCGGAGGAGCCGAATATGGGTATATGTAGAATCTGTGGGCAGAAAGTGAAGCGTGGCCAGGGAGCTAACGTTGGCACCACGGCCCTGCGTCAACACATGCAGCGTCACCATCCGGTGGCCTGGGAGAAACGTGGCTCAGATGTGGTGGTCCATCCTGCCGCCGCAGCAACAGCAGCAGCAGCAGCGCCCAGTGGCATGCATGCCATTGCAGCCAGTCAAGGCTCCACCACCTCTGCAGAAGGGAGCTGTTTCTCTTTGACATCATCTCCCCGGTCAGATGCTCCTGTTCCTCGCTACGCATGGGCAAAGCAGTAGTTCAGCGAGGCGATTGCAAGAGACACACAGTATGCGGTCCATCCTTCCTAAGGTGCAGCAGCGGACCGTGCTCCTGTCCACGTTGTTGTATTGCAGTCCCTCCATTTCCAAAATGGTGGGACTCTGCACCGTTCGAGATACTAATGGCTTGTGATGAACCGAGATGGAGAGTTCCATGCCGTAAGTTCTTTTCAAACAAGGCAGTACCAGCACTTAATAAATATGTAGAATAGTAGGTGGGTCAGTCCTTGAAGCTTATCGGTTTGTTCCAAAGGTGCACAGCTGGCGCGGACGTCTGAGCTGATAATACGGTCAGTGGCTGTACATGTCCTTTACTGCCCACTGGGTGATTATGCTTCCAGCCCAGGCACACCAACAACTAGGAAGGAGACGCCGCTTTCTCCTCCACGTTGTCAAATGCTGCACCTGCGCCAATGTCAGCCTTCCTCCTCTCACCACCACCACCATCTCAGCCCTCCACAAGTATGCTCCATCATACACATGTGTAGGCACGCTGTGTCACGCAGTTCTACACCCTGGCTTGCCTCGGCGAACGAAGTCACACAGGGGAGGAACTGCGGCATCATGCAGAAAGAAATCGATGTGTGGCTTCTGCACCGACTGCAAATCGGAACCATGGTGACGGACAATGGGAAGTACATGGTGGTTCTCGCTGCACCGAGGAGGGATGAGTCCATGCGTCCTGCATGGCGCACGTGTTCAATCTGGTGTGAAAAGGTTCCTGAAGTCTTCCATGGATCTTCAGAACATTCTGGAAATGGGCCAGGAAAACTGTGCATGCACTTTATCCATTGTACAAAGCAAGGAATACCCTCCTCGAGGTGCAGCGGCAGAACGGCCTCCCCCAAAAGACTATGATATGGATGTTTCCACTGCTGGAATTCAGCCTTGCACATGTTGGACCGACTGTATGAACAGAGAAAGGCCATAACGATTTATTGATGATCTGGCAGACAGATGTTATCCCTGTGTAACTTTGATGTCAGCCAGTGGCAGCTCATGTGTGACACCTGCCGTTTGTTGAGGCCCATTCAGGAGGCGACGTTATGTTGTCAGTCGCAGGACTACGGGATGAATAAACATCCATTCCACTGCTTCATGTCCTGGAACAGATGCTGAAAAATCTGTCTGGCGGGGATGGAGACGTGGCGACTACATCTCGTGGCACATGTGTCCGGTTGGGGGGACTGAAATGGAGGAGGGAGGAGGAGGACATTGGAGCGAAGCATTGTTTGTGAAATGAGTGGATATTCTACCACAGGTGACAAGAGAGGAGGAGCAGGAGCAGCTGGAGAGGTGGATGGAGATGAGGAAGACGAGGCAGATGACTCAAGCACCGTGGCAGTATACAGTGGAATGGAGGCAGGGAGCCCCTCGGAGTCACTTGTGCAGATGGCCCGCAGCATGGCTTATTTGCCTGCTAGTGACAGCCGGAATAGTCAGCATCCGGCAGTGGGATGAATTCTGGCTCTCCACCCCTTTGGACCCCGCTACCGGTCACAATATGGGGAGCCTTTTTCCACGTATTGTGTGGGATGACAAAATCAATTACTATAGGGAAATCATCCGTTAACCAGTTGGTGCTGCCTTTGTTGCCGGCATTGTCCTCTCTGTCAGGTTGACCGTGTGGGTTCCTCAGCGCTCCACGTACTATGCCGCGGATGCTGGGGGAAGGTGGGGGGGTAAGGAGCAGTACAGCTACATCAGTAGTACCTACGTTGGAGTCACCTGTGAGTAGCGTTCCTTCACACAGTCCTAGTGAGGAGGGCAGTCGCCAGCAGCAGCAGCAGCAGGCTGGGAGCGTCCCTGAAACCAACAGGTTGTGGCCTATTGGGACAGCACTCTGCCACCTCAGTTGTAGATCCGTGCATAATGGGCAGCCAAATGGATGTGTGGCCGCAAACTTGCCGGTTTTGCAGTGGAGAAGTGTCACTGCGGCCAGGTGTGGCATCAGGCAGGTGTTCAGTGCGGCGGGGGCATCGTTACCCCATGGAGAACCCGCTGTCCAGGGGGGAAATTGTGGAAAGACTGACCTTTGTCAAGATGAATCAGGCGTAGGATCGGAGGATTTCCAACACCAATGCCTTAGGGTCAGTCTGGTTCAAACTACTGACTCAGCCATATTATGATGCCGCCACCCGCCTGATGCACACATCTGTGTACAGTTTCTCCATATGCCTACCAACCATCGTTTGCAGGGACTGGTATTGCCACCACCTCAACACTCTGACATTGTGACACTCTTGGACATCATGCTGCTGCTGCTGTTGCTGTTGCCGTGTCATCCACAACTGTGTCATGTGCAATGTCTGACCTCATGCCTGCTGCTGTGGCTGCTGCCATGTCTCTCCACACTGTGTCTTCTGTGCCACTGCCTGACCTCATGCTGCTGCCGCCGTGACCTCCGCTCTCAGTCATTATGTTGACTCTGTGGCTTCCTCCTGTTTTGCCACCTCCAGAATGTCATAGTGCCACTGGCTGATCTCATGCTGCTGCTGTCGTGCCTCCACACTGTGTGCATTGTGCCACTCGTGTGGCCTAATACTGTTTTTGCCGCCTCGAATGTCATTTTGCCACTGTCTGATCTCATGCTGCTGCTGTCGTGACCTCCACACTGTATTCATTGTGCCACTCTTTGGACTAATACTGTATAGCCGCCTCCGAATGTCATTGGCCAATGCCTGATCTCATGCTGCTGCTGTAGAGGACCTACCACTGTTTGATTGTGCCATTCTGTGGCTTCCTCTGTGTTTGCACTCCAGAATGTCATTGTGCCACTGCCTGACTCATGCTGCTGTGGCTGCCGCCTCACCTCCACACTCTGTCACCTAATGTTGCCACCTGAGCTCTCAGCTTGTTTTTTTCAGCTTTCGCTGGCATGACGTTTTCAGGCTACATTCCCGCTGAGTTTTTTTGTCGTTTTGCCCTCTTGAAGTTGCCCAGGAATTTTATTAGTGAAGCGATTCTAAGAGCGGCTGCATGTATCTGCGTGTATACCCCCCGGGAAACCCCCGGGGGAAAGGGGCCCCCCCCCGGGGTCCCCCCCCCCCAAAAAAAAAATGGGTTTTTCCCCCCCAAAGACCCCCCCCAAAACCCAATTTTTAAATTTTTTTCCCCCCAAAAAATTTTGGGGGGGGTTTTTTTCCCCCCCCCCCCTTTTAAACCAAAAATTTCCCCTTTTTTTTTTTTTAAAAACCCCTTTAAAATTTTCCCCCCCTTTTCTTTTTTTCCCCCCCTTTTTTTGGGCCAGGGGGAAAACCCCCGGGCCCCCCCCCTTTTTTTTGGTTTTGGGCCCCCTTTTTTCCCCCCAAAAAAGGGGGGAACGGGGGGTTTTTTGGGGGTTTCCCCCGGGGGGCTTTTTCCACTTTGGGAAATTTTTTTCCCCAAGGGGCCCCCCCCTTTTTAAATTTTTTAAAAAAACCCCCTTTTTTTTTTTAAAAAAAAAAAAATTTTTTTTTAAAAAAAAAAGGGGGCCCCCAAGGGCCCCCCCCTTTAGGCCCCTTTTTTCCCCCCCCCCCCAAAAAAACCCCCCCCGGTATTTTTTTGGGGCCCCCCCCCCCGGGCCCTTTTTCCCCCCCCCCCTTTTTTTCCCGGGGTTTTGGGCATTTTTTTGGGGTTTGGGGGTATTTTTTTCCCGTTTTCCCTTTTTTTGGGGGTTTAAGGGGGCCCCTTTAAAGGGGCCCGGTTTTTTTTAAAAAAAAAAATTTTTTGGCCAAACCCCCCCTTTTTTAAAGCAACAAAAAAGGGTTTTTTTTTTTTTTTTTTTCCAGGGCCAGAACCCAAAAAATTTTTTTGGGGAAAAAATTTTTAATGGGGAAATTTTTTTTTTCCCCCTTTAGGGTTTTTAATTTTTTTTTTTTTTTAAAAATTTTTTTTTTTTAAAATTTTTCCCCCAAAACCCCATTTTTAAAAAACCAAAAAAAATTTTTTTTGGGGGGTTTCCCCAAAAAATTTTCCAAAAATTTTTTAAAAAAAATTTTTTTAAAAGGGGCCTCCTTATTTTTTTTTTTAAAAAAAAAAAATTTTTTTAAAAACCCCAAAAAAAAAAAAATTTTAAAAAATTTTTTAAAACCAATTTCTTTTTTTTTTTGGGGGGGAAAAAAAATTTTAAAAATTTGGGGGGGAAAAAAATTTTTTACCCTTTTTAAAAAAAAGGGCCAAAATTTGGCCCCTTTGGGGAAAACCCTAAAAAGGGGGAAAAATTTTTTTTTTTAAAAAAAAAATTTTTAAAAATTTTTTTAAAAAAACCCAAAAAAGGGTTTTTTTAAACCCCTTTTAAAAAAAAAAAAAAATTTTTTTTTTTTTAAAAAAAAATTTTTTAAAAAAAATTTTTATTTTTTTTTTTAAAATTTTAAAACGGGGGGAAAAAAGGGTTTAAAAAAAACCCCATATTTTTTTTTTTTAAAAATTTAAAAAAAAAAAGGGGGTTTTTTTTTTAAAAAAAACATTGTATGAGAAAAACCCAGCTCCCTTGCATATTTAAGCATGGCCAAATTCTACGCACCTGCAGGTCTGTGAGTGGAAATAGTGCTTTTTTAACGCGATTCGGCCCAAAAGTAATCGGAACAAACAAAATTTTGTGGAAAATTCGTCAAAAGGGGCCCAAAATCAAATTTTTTTAGAAATTCGCCCATCTTAATTAGTTGTTCGATTTTTTATTTAAATTTTTACTACATTAAATTTTCATTTATTTTTGTGCTCTAAACCCCTTTATTCCACATACGCAAGAGCCAGCACAGCACGGTATTCTGGGACCTGTGTTCCCCAAGAGGTTTTTCCATGTTTCATTCACTGACATGCTATTTAATGATTCTCTTATATCACCCTGTCATAACCCTTAAATACAGTTCTTTTAAAAAAGATGCACCAGCTTCCAAACACTGGTCATATTAGGCGCATTATTTATGCACCAAAGTTTCGTAATGCTCTAATCCCTGGCGAGGCGCGTTGAATGTTAACCCCTTTTATGAACGCACAAAAGCCCTTTCAAAAATTTCGGGATTATGCACTGAAAATGGACTCGATATTCATTTTGACGCCCCTTTTCTACTGTCCCCTATGAAAGGGATGTAGGGAATGGTTTAACTCCCTGAACTTGCCCTCATTTGATGCCAGGTGTTTTATCAGCCAGCAAACTGCTGCTCCCCGGTATTGGGACAGCTCTGGCACTTAACCATTTAAACTCAAAATTGATTAGAATGTGGGGTCTGATAATTTTGGGTTGCAATGGCGTTAGGTCCTAGTGAAGGTCTCTGCTGTATGTTTGTCACTTTTACACCTGCTATAAACAGGGTGTAATGGGGACAATTAAAGCCACTAATGTGTTCTAATGTGTCTATATATCGTATAGTATAAGAACAATTGATCAAAAGATCACATGCTCAAGTTCCCTAAGAGGGGTAAATTTTAAAAGTAAAAAAATAAAAATAACAAATGGTAAAAATTCAAAACTTATCTTTTTTTTGTTTACAATATTAAAAAATAAAAATGAAAAAAAAATGAATTTTTATATGTATCCCTGAAAATCCAATCTAAAAGAAAATCTGTTATTTATCCCCCCGAAATGGTGTAAAAAAAAAAAGTCAGAATTTAGTTTTTGGTCGCTGCGCTCAAAGAAAATGGAATAAAAAACATCAAAAAGTTGAATTTCACTTCAATAAAAAAATAAAAAAAATTTGACCTCCAACCCCAAAAAAAGGAAAAAATCACTAAGCTTTATTAAAAGGGGGAAAAAAAAAATTTTTTTTAGAAAAAAAATATAATATATTTTTTAAGTAGTAAACAATAATTAAAACCTTTATAAATTAGGTATCACTGGAATTGTCCCATCTCATAGAATACAGATAGCATGTCATTTATGCAGAATAATGAAATGCATAAAAACTGAATTCGAACAAAAGGGTTTTTTTTTCACATTTCACGCCAAGGATTTTTTTTTAAGGGGGTTCCAGAATCCCTAGTTGGGGCAGTCAATGGCATAATTAAAAAAGTACATCTTGTCTTTGTCAAAAAGCAAGTTTTTATATATCTATAAAGACAAAAAATTAAGCCAAGGAGAAAAAAAATTAAAACAAAAAAATTCAAAAGCCATGCATTCTAAAGGGTTTTTTTTTCCACCAGGGACCGGTTTTGATGCACGACAATTTCTACAGGCCCCAGTGGGGGCGGGGTAATTGGGGGCTGGTGATTAGGGGGCGGGGTTATGAGGGGTTGGATGTTTAGAACACACATACACAAAAAAAAAACCTTAATAAAACTGTATAGTAGGGGGGTAACCGTATTTTATGACTGCGACTGTCAGCTTTGTGGGTCAGTATTTATAATAATAATGCTGACCCACAGAGCTGACAATCAGTCTGCAGTAGTATTGATCAGCATTTATACGTGTATATAATATTTCATATGTAAACAGCTCTGTCATTACAGAGATTTATGCCCCTGTAGTTCATTAGATATATATGTACCCTGTAGTAATGATAAATATATGGCCTCTGTAGTAAAGATAAATACATAAATGCCCTCTGTAGTAGAAGTAAACAAATATAGGCCCCCTGTAGTAATAATAAATATATGGCCCCCTGTAATAGTAACAAATAAATATAGGCCCCCTGTGGTATTAATAAATACATATATGGCCCCTGTAGTAATAACAAATAAATATAGGCGCCCTGTGGTATTAATAAATACATATATGGCCCCTGTAGTTGTAATAAATTAAAATATAGCCCCTGTAGTTGTAATAAATTCATATATGCCCCCGTAGTTGTAATAATTTTATATATAGCCCTGAAGTTGTAATAAATTTATATATGGCCCCAGTTGTTTTATTAAATTCAAATATGGCCCCCGTAGTTGTAAAAACTATATATGTCCCCCGTAGTTATTTTAAATTCATATATGGCACCCGTAGGGGTAATAAATTCATATATGGCCCCTGTAGTTATAATAAATTCATATATGGCCCTTGTAGTAATAAATTCATATATGGCCCAAGTAGTTATAATAAATTCATATATGGCCTCTGTAGTAATAAATTCATATATAGTCCCTGTAGTTATAATAAATTCATATATAGCCCATGTAGTTATAATAAATTCATAAATGGCCCCTGCAGTAATAAAATTCATATATAGCCCCTGTAGTAAGAAATTTCATATATAGCCCCCTGTAATTGTAAGAAATTCATATATGGCCCCCGGTAGTAATAAATTCATATATGGCCCCCTGTAGTTGTAATAAATTAATATATGGCCTCTGTAGTAATAAATTCATATATGGCCCCTGTAGTTATAATAAATTCATATATGGCCCCTGTAGTTATAATAAATTCATATATGGCCCCTGTAGTTGTAATAAATTCATATATGGCCCCCGGTAGTTGTAATAAATTCATATATAGCCCACTGTATTTGTAATAAATTCATATATAGCCCACTTGTTGTAAGAAAAATTAATATATAGCCCCTGTTTTTGTAATTTTAAAAAATTTCATATATAGACCCTGTAGTTGTAATAAATTTATATATGGCCCTGTAGTAATAAAATCAAAATATGGCCCCTGTAGCAATCAATTCATATATAGCTCCTGTAGTAATAAATTCATATATGGCCCCCTGTAGTTGTATTAAATTCATATATGGCCCCCTGTAGTTGTATTAAATTTATATTTTGGCCACCTGTAGAAATAAATTCAATATGGCCCCCCGTAGTAATAAAATTCATATATAGCCCCGTAGTAATAAATTCATATATTGCTCCCCGTAGTTAATTTAAATTCTTAACATTATAGCCCCCTGTAGTAATTCATATATAGCCCATTTTAGTGGCCAAAACTAGTGAAATAGAAAAAAAAGAAAGAAAACAAGAAAATAAATTACTCACCAATACCGGATCCCCTGCAGAGCTGCTTCCCCAGGAGCCCGCATCCAGCGAGAAACCAGGGCGCCCAAAGGGGTGTGACGACACATCTGCATCATCCCCCCCTTTTTGCGGGCCATTGGGATCTTAGATGGGGAGACGATGCATTTTAAGGTCTTTTCGCGTGTGGGGGCCGGAATACAACGACCGCGCAGAGCAGATGCCGACCGCCTGGACTAAAGTCACCGGGCGGCCGGTATCATGTGTAGTAGGGCCGCGGACCCGGCAGAGGATGCGCTATGGCCCGGTGCCAGTCGGGACCGGCGGTTAGGGACCCTGGGTTAAGGGATGTCTGATTTGCAAAAAAAAACCTCTTATTATTAAGTCTTCTTTTAGTGAATCCTAAGTTAAACGTAGGAGACTATCCTTTACAGTTTACTCATCTATTTAAGAATGGCCACTGTAAGAAAATTGACTCAAAAAGAAAACCTCTCTCCAACCCCAATCTGTCAGAACCGCTTCCCCACCACAGGACAAG
>JAODAL010041321.1:0-35999 GCA_025379985.1 Phyllomedusa bahiana | reverse complement strand
AGTGCCATCTGCGGGCCAAACTGGCCCTGACACCTTTGGGGGGGAAACCCGCTCTGTGGCCTTTCCCCGGGGAACCTGCCTCCCTGCTGTTTTCCCCCCCCGGGGGCTTGCTTGCCCCCTGTCTGCCCTGGCTTGGGGAACCCGCCCTGTGGCCTTTCCTGGGGCCCTGCCTCACCATGCTCCCCCACCACAGCTCTGCCCCTGTTTTCCCCTCTATGCCACACCAGAGGAAAACAAAAATCCCACGGGCTTGCGGGACACCCCCTCCCTGCCCTATTGCAACCGCTCCTTATCTCCCCAAAAGGTAAGGGGAAACACCCCATATCACCCCCCCCCAACCCCTCATATAAAGTTAACAAATTGTAAAAAATTTTAACAGGGGTTGGATACCTCCTTTTGGGGGAAAGCAAAATGGGGCTTCGGGCCTCAAAAGGGGCCTCCACCGCCCCAACTTCCTAAAATTTTTGGGAATTTTGGGACCCCCAACCCCCTTCCCCCCCACCCCGTCCGGGGGCCTTTGGAAAAGGGGATGGGGGTTTTCGGGTGGGGACAGCGCCGGAAATTCCCCCCCGTTTCAAAGGGGACAGAGTCGGGGGGCCCCCCAAGTTTAACATGGGGGGGGCCCCTGGGGGTTAGGGAAGGGGAAAAGGCCTGCGGGTCTTTCCCCCTCTCCAGCTGGTGGCTTTCCGGGCCCCGGTGCCGTTTTTGGTTTTAAACCGCAGGTTTTCTGTTCGGTGGCCCCTCCGGGTTTCCGGCAAAGTGCTGCTGGGGCTTTTTGGGGAGTTCCCAAAAACTGCTCCGTGGCGATGAGCTCCCTTTATGCGGGGGGTTGTCTTTAACCCCCGGTCAATGGCACTGCTCTCTGGGGGGCCCCTGGGTCCCCAGGTCGTAGGAAACCCCCCTGCAAAATCCGGGAGCTTTTTCCCGTCTCTCAGAGGTTTTGTACTGCCGATCAAGGGCCCGCTTATTCCTCTAATCGGGGGGATCGCTGGGGATCCCCGAAAAAACGAATGGGCCCACTGGCCTCAGGCACATGGTGCTGGCGGCAAATTTTTTCAATGCCACAAGAAGGGTCCAGGTCCCCCTTTTCCGCGGGGAAAATCCCCGCCCTAACTATGGGACCTGGCCCTCAGGATTCTCTTGACTGGCCAGGTGGACTGGCAATTTTTTCTCATCTGAAGCACTGAATTTGGTGGTACAGCTCCCCGCTTGGGACTTCCTCGTGCGCCCCTCTCCCGACGTTCGCCCACTCCGCCCTCTATCCCCGCTCGCAACGTTTCTGGCAGCTTCTAGAGGGCCCCCTTGTAGCGTCGAGGTCCTCCAGCCCTCAAGCTTAGCCAGGGCACCTTTGCAGGAAAATATTAGGGGGAGCTGCCCACTGCCCAATGAACCAACCCTGTGAACCTGGGCTCCCTAGAGGGCCTCGATCTGGGACTCCCGGCCCTTGCCCTTCATAGTCCCTTAAAATCCAGGTCTGGTCCCGAGCTCCTCTGCTAACTTCTCCGAGCTTGCTTCCTCGGCCGTAACAGCCTTTGCCCATTCCAACGACCATGCCATCCTTGCAAACACCTGTTATCTTGAACACAGAAACACTGCAACCTGAATGCCACTCAACCTTGTTATTTTTGCACTCTGAACTCATCTAGTGTCTAAGTTTAATTCTAAACCCCACTAGCAAAGGCCACTCTGTGTAACCTTAGTGATCCTGTGAGTAACGGACCCCGCAACTCACACACACTATTTTCCTTGATCCTCACCGCTCTTGGGCCCACCAATCTCTCAAAAAAGGCCCGCCACCGCCGTTCCCCCCACTCGAGGGTCGATACGGCCCTGACCTTGAGGGTGAAATCGGACGTTCTGCTGCCCCCTATGGGGTACCACGGTTCCCACCAAGAGTAATGTTTTCCACTGTTATCCCCCTTCACACTATGTGGCACATTAGAACCCAGGAAGACGAGGAGAAACACACTCCATCGTCCAAACCCCAGATCGGCTGCCCACAGTTTCTATTTTTAGTTTATAAGACCATCCCGGTAACGACTATGAACATAGGCCAAGAAAACCAGCCCTTGATAGCTATATATTAAAACCGCGTACCATTTGCGGTGAGCCGATGATCAAACCAACACTAACTCAGATTAAATTTTATAGATTTAATTAGCCCTTAGGCACACTAGGCAAACTTATACAAAAATGGATAATAATACACAGATAAGAATCATGGTTGGCAAATATAAGAATGTGTTTTCACAGACAAAGGCAGTAAAATTGCCCAGCTTTACCTTAGGCGTTCCGAGCCCACCATGGGGGGTTAATTTGCCCTTGCTTCTGTGAGTGGATGCCCTCCCTAAAAATGCCTTCAGTACCCCCCCCCAGTATCAACTTACCCACCCTCCTCCCTGCCTTTAATATCTGTTAATGGTCAGCCCACGTGGCCGCCCACCTACCTCCCCCACACCACCCTGACGGCCTAGAACTCCCAATTCTGGCCATGCAAGTTGTTCCTGACTGAAAAAACAAAAAGACCATAACACCGGCAAGGCATTGGGCGCAAACCGACCGTGGCATCATCCAGAAAACCCAGCGAACACACTACGCCCTCATGCCCGATCACCCTATCCCTAGGTGTTTTCCCAAATCCTAGTTCCTCGATTCTCATCCCCCATCACCCTAGAAACCCCAGTAGCATCGGCCTGTTGCATGAAAGATTCAAACATTTTTAAAATGTAAATCGGTTATAACCATGGTTTTCCAGTTCCACGATTTCCTCTTATAAGATCTAATGAAAATTCGCGATGCGCGCATGCTGGGTCAGTTTCATTCATCTTTGTCGGGTTTGAAGTGCATACTTGAGTCCCCTTTAATCCAAGTTTAATTGGAGATGGCTTCTTTTTGTGGTGTCAACCTATGTTTGAGCACCATAAATCGGACAAAGTTTGAAATCGGGCACGGTTTATAGTTGAACGAAATTTTGACCGATCACGAAGCGATAATTTTAGGTGCGAATCTGCTCAATAATTTCTATTACTATCCAGGCTGCCCTTTTTTCACGCCTTGACTGTCCATTTTGGGCGGCCAGCAAAAGCAGCCTTTTAGAGCTTAGTTCCAGTATATTCTGGTGCGACGTCAATATCTGTGATGGTAATTGGTTGTCATTGCTGAAAAATCACATACCCTCATTTTTACATAGAACAGCCCTTTTCATTTTCACCATCAGTGTTGTCCACTGTGTCCTCATATAGCATCATGTGTCCTTTTGCCTCTCCTCAATACAGCTCGAGTGGAACACAGTTCTCTGTTCCCAACAGACCAACTATCTTTTACTTGAACATGAAACATAGTTAATATTAGAGAATTCATTATTATTAGTTTAGGCTGAGACTTTTAAAGAAGCATATAGAACTAACACCTGGGGGAGTCAGCGAAACACGAACAACAGGCAACAGGCAACTTTTTTGAAAGAAGTGTAAATTGTGCAATCCAACTCGCTTTTAACCTGGCAATTGAAAATTGGCTTTTTTTTTTTAACCAGTTTTTGCGGCCGAGTTAGTTGGTGAAAGATTTACCTTGTATTTTTGCAGCCCAGTTTTATCAAAGACCCCCTTGTACTTACCAATAAGGATACAGAACTTTCTAGTCCACTAGCAGGTGTATTTCATAGTTTGCAAAAAACACATTTAATTATCTCACATGATTTTACTTAAGGTTTTTTATTTTATCAGTTTTTCGTGCAGGCCCATTTTGTTTCAAAGACCCCACCTTGTACTTACATTAGGATACAGAAACTTTTCATCACATGCAAGGTATTTCATAGTGTCAAAAAAAAACTTTTATTATCCGTACACGATGTAATAATTTTTTTCAGTATTGTGCATCCCAGTTTTAGTTCAAAGACCAACTTGTACTTTCAAACATTAAGTATACATAACTTTTCTAGCGACTGTCAGGTGTATTTCATTGTTTTCAAAAACCCACCTTTTATTTATCCGTACACAATTTAAACTAGTTTTTTTCATATTTTTGTTGGCGCAGGCCCATTTTTGGTTCAAAAGACCCACCTTGATACTTACATTAGAGATAACAAAATTCGTAAATGCTGTTGAATTGTAATAGTTTGCCAAAAATCCACCTTTTAACTTATCCGTAACAACAATTTAATTAGTGTATTTTTAACTATTTCCGCACAGCCCATTTTGTTCAAAAGACCCATCTTGTACTTATATTAACGTACAAAATTAACAGTAAAAGCTTTTGTAATTCGAATAGGTGCAAAAAAAACGCCACCACCTTTTTAAATTATCCGTACACAATTTTAATTATTTTTTTTCACTTTGGGCGCAGCCCCCCGTTCCAGTTTTTGTTAAGAACCATCTTGGTACTTATATAGATACAGAAAATTTGCTATTAATTGCAGGTTAAATCCATAGGTGGCAAAAACCATCATTTTCTTATCCGTATAAAACAATTAAATAGCTGTATTGCACTGGTTCCGCTCCAGTTGTTATTTCCAAATAGCCACCTTGTACTTAATTTGGAATACAGACATTCATTAGTTTTACAGGTTGTGTATTTTTTCATGGTGCAAAACCACCGTTTTTGTTATTCCGTAACGTTTAAGAATAGTCTGTGAAATTGCAATGTGGTGCGCCCGAGTTTTTTATTTTCAAATAGCCCACGTTGTAACCAAATCTTATAGAAAACATTTCTAAGCCAACTGTTTTCTCGTTTTCATTACTGTGCAAAAAAACTCAATTTTCTCCATCCATGTTGAACTCTGAATAGTTTTTTGTTTATTGCGCTCTTTGATCACATTGGCGCAATACGCATTGTATATATTTTGTTTGAAAACTAACATTCCTAGCCCTACTGGTAATTTTTGTAAATCCCCAGGACTGAAGAAAACCACTGTTGAATTTTTTCTAAACGTTCATACCTAACCAACCCGCATTTCACAGGAATTCCTGGATAACATTCAGTTTTCTAATCCTAGTTTGCTGTAGGAAATTAAAGGGATTTAAAAATACTTGTGGATTTTTCCATCCTTTTAATAAGATAACTTTCAAAAACTCTTCCATACCTTCCTAAATTTTTATCTTTCTGAACATGGAGCAAAATGCAGGTGGTAAGCGAGCAAAGAGGGGGGTAGGACATGGAGGTAGCGGTACGAGAGAAGGTGCTCCTTCCAGTGCTGGCGACAACACGCAAGCCAGCGGATCGTCGATTGCAGGACCGTCAGGCCTGTCATCACTGGGTCAGGGCCCTGTGAATCTCAGTAACGAACAGCGTCGCCAATCTGTTCTTCAGTGGTTAATGCAACCTGCATGCTGCGGTCCAGGACAGGTATAGTCAATGTCCAGTTCAACTAAAATGGTGGTTGAAAGACTCCTTTTTGCCGGCACTTTTTAAATCTGGGGGTCATTCTGGTTTGGGGCTCATGCTGTGGCCCAGGACAGGTATAGTCAATGTCCAGTTCAATAAAATGGTGGTTCAAAGACTCCTTTTTCTGGCACTTTTTAAATCTGGTGGTCAGACAGGTTTAATGGTCATACTGCGGTCCAGGACAGATATAGTCAATGTCCAGTTCAACTAAAATGGTGGTTAAAAGACTCCTTTTTCCAGCACTTTTTTAATCTGTGGGTCAGATAGATTTAAGGGTCAGGCTGCGTTCCAGGACAGGGATAGTCAATGTCCAGTTCAAGTAAATGATGGTTCAAATAATACTGCCTTCTGGCACTTTTTAATTTGTGGGTCATGCAGGCTTAAGGGTCATGCTGTGGTGCAAGACAAGGATAGTGAATGGTCTGTGACTTTTTTTCAGTGACTTTTATAACCGAAGTGTATTGCCTAATATGTAGCACGTATCCATTTGACTGTTGTGGATGTTAATTCCAGCTTCTCCAGCCCTGTTTGGGTGTAAGAATGAAGGGGTTGTTCCTCACCCATAGACTTTAATGGTCATCGGCGATAATCTATTATCGACTATCGGAAATCGTCTTGATAATTGACGTTATCGATAGTGTTGAGCGATTTTTATCGACAAAGTTGAAATCGGCAAGGTTTTTATGGTGATCGAAATTTTCAGATCATGCGATAATTAAGGTTAAAATCTGTGCATCATTTATTAAGATCGCGCCATTTTCGGCGCTTCCTGTAATTTTGGCGGCCAGCAAATCAGATAACAGAATAGAGCAGGGTGAGATGTGTGTACGACGTCATGACTGGGATGTGTATGGTTGCGATTGGCTGGAAAAATCACATGACCTCGTATTACATAGAACAGCGTTTCCTGTTCAGCCTTAGGCCATGTTCACACGGTGTATTTGCAGGGCGTAATTACGTTCCGCAATTAAGCCGTGTGGACGGGGGCGGGGCGGGAGCGGGGTAGTGAGCGGGGGGCCGGCACTTCGCCGGCCCATAGACAATCACTGCTAGCGGCGCGTATACGCCGCGAGAAAGTGACATGTCAATTATCTCCCCGCCCGGCGGCTTCGCTGGGCGGGGATAGGAGACGTAATCCATAGTTCTCTATGAGAACTGTGAATTACCGTAATGAATGGGCCGTTTTCGGCCCGTAATTGGCGCACTTCGGCACGTAATTACGGACCGAAATATGGCCCATTTTAAGCCGTGTGAACATAGCCTTAGTGTCTCTCAGCGTCTCATAGGAATAGGACGTGCGCTCTGCCTGTGGCCAAACAGCTCAGCGAAATTAGTCTATTTCTGCACAGAGAAACCTCTACTATTAGCTGTGATCCTTCCAATTTAGTCAGATTAGAGATTTGAAGATTTTATGTAGTTAGCTAGAGAATTTTAACGGAGCAACTACCGCTGTAAAGTCACAGGGGGAGCTGGGGGGGGGGGGGCAGCGGGCGAACACAGACAAGCTCTATCTATAAAGAACACTGGATAAAGTTCACCAAGACTTAGTGTAGACATTGCACTGCAATATCTTTATTATTAACAGTTTGCTATTGAAATATTTCCTGGATATTGGGCAGCCTGAACTTATATTGGATACACATCTTTTCTAGTAACTGCAGGTCTCTTTGTTAGGTGCAAAACTCCACTTTTATTATCAGTATACATTTCAGATAGGTGTTCATTTTCAATTTTACCCATTCCACCTGTGTTGATATATCCACCTTGCAGTTAAATTACAATCCAGCAATCTTGTAGTCAGCACAGGTTGTTTGTTGCCAAAAATACCGTGTATCATACGAAAACATAACAGATACGTGTTTTTTGACTTTTGCGCACCCAGCTTTGTTCATTGACGCAGCATCCACGTAAATCTTAAAACAGCAATTCTATAGTCACCACAGGTGAATTGAAAGGTGCAAAAAATACCGTGTATTATACGAAAACATAACAGATACGTGTTTTTTGCACTTTTGCCCAGTCCAGATTTGTTGATAGACACCTTGCAGTTAAATTTGAATCCGCAATTTTTGTTTTGATTAGAGGGATTTAGAATAGCTGTGATTTGCCGTCTTTTAATAAGAGACTTCCAAAACTATTCCATTACCTTCTCAAATTTTTATATTTCTGAACATGGAGCGAAATGCAGGTGGTAAGCGAGCAAAGAGGGGTGTAGCACATGGAGTAGAGGTACGAGAGAAGGTGCTCCTTCCAGTGCTGGCGACAACACGCATGCCAGCGGATCGTCAGTTGCAGGCCCGTCAGGCCTGTAAACCCGGCGGGGGTCGGGGGCCGGTGGGAATCTAAAAAACGAACTTTCGCGCCAATCGTCCTTCAGGGGTTAATGCAACCTGCTTCTAGCAGTTTTAAACCTCCCCCGGTCCCCCAGTAAAACGGCCACAAATGTCGAAAACCAGATCTTTCCAGAAAAGGTTTCATGGGGGTTTTGGGGGGTTTCTGCTGGGGCCCAGAACAGGAAAATTAGCCCAAAGCCCCTTTTTAAAAACTAAATGGTGGTTGAAAGACTCCTTTTTCCGGCCACTTTTTAAATCGGGGGGTTTATGCGGGTTTTGGGGTTCATGTTTGGCCCGGGAAAAGGGGTTATAGGAAAAATGCCCATTGAAACTAAAATGGGGGTTTTAAAAAGACCCCTTTTTTTTTTGGCATTTTTTTAAATTTGGGGTTTATGCGGGTTTTGGGCCATGCTGGGCCCGGAAAGGGTTTTTAGTCAATGCCCAAAGTGAAACTAAAAATGGTGTTTGGAAAGACTCCCTTTTTTCCGGCATTTTTTAAAAACTGGGGGTTATGCGGGTTTTGGGGGGTTTCATGTTGGGGCCCAGGACAGGTATAGTCAATGTCCAGTGAAAAAAAATGGGTGGTTGAAAACCCCCTTTTTTTCCGGCCCCTTTTTAAATTTGGGGGGGTCTTGCGGGTTTGGGGCTAAAAGTGGGGGCCCGGGGAAAAGGTTTTGTTTTTTCCCGTAAAATTAAATGGGGGGTTGAAAATTTCCCTTTTTCCGGCATTTTTTTAAAACGGGGGGGTCAGCGGGTTTTTGGGCCCTCATGCTGCTTCCCCGGACGGGGATATTAAAATGTCCAGTTCAATTTAAAGGGATGGTTCAAATCATTTTTGCCTTGGGGCACTTTTTAATTTGTGGGTGTTTGCATTTTAAAGGGTCTTTTTTGGGGTGGAACAAGACAGGGATAGTGGAATGGTGTTTTTTTTTTTTCTGGGGCTTTTATAACCAAAGTGTGTTGCCAAAGATTTGCAGAAAACCAATTTTGACTGTTTTGGATTTTAAATTTTCCAGTTCTCCAGCCCTGTTTGGGTGTAAGAATGAAATGTTGTTCTCCCCATAGACTTTAAAGGCCCATCGCTCAAAATGCCTCCTCCTATCAAAAAAACCTTTAAAATCGATGGGGGGCCGACTATCGCCCCCAAAGTGGGATACCCAAAAACCGAAATTTCGCTCAACACTATTTTTTTCGACTATCGCCCCCGAGGGACAAATTTTTTCCCCGGTAATGCTCATAACACTTTTCCCCACATCCCCTCTGTGCCAGCTTCCTAGGGGAAGAGCATTTACAATGGTTCTTGGGGGGTTTTTAAACATAAAAAATTTGAGTTTTTCCGGGGGGCCTGGGGCCTTTCTTGAGATTGACTAGTTATAAAATTTGGGAGAAAATGACTGTCATATGAGTAAAATTTTCCTCCAAAGGGTTTGGGGGGGGGGAGGGTACAGTAGCCCTAACGGGAACCCCAAAGCCCATTGTTTTCCTATTGACGGCTGCCCTAGGGGGGCAGAAAAAAAAACGGGGCGACAGCCCTGCTCTGAAAAAAGTGCGGGGGCCGCCCAGGGGGAAGAAGGGTCAAACAGTCTGGGAAAATTTAACCAATCAGAAATGCCAAGCCACAATTCGGGAAAAAACAAGAAAAACCCGGGAAACAAGCCAAGGCAAAAACACGAACTGGAGCATTGGTACACAATCAGGGGAAAGCCGGGGGGTCAGAGAGAAAAGGCGGGGGTCGGGTACACAAGTAAGCAAAAAAAAAAACGAGCAAAGAAAAGGGTTAATTAAGGCAGCCAGGAAAAATATCGCGGGCGCAGCACCCACCCTGCGGGGATTTTTAAATGGGTTTCCTGGTTACCGCCCCGTAGCTGTTTGGGGTGGCCCCCGGGTTCCCAATTGGCGGGTGCACACCCCCCCAGTTGGAGTGGGCGGGGGCCTCTGTCATCACCGGGCCCCTTTCCAGCAAAAATTTTGAAACGGGTTTGGGGTCAAAATTTCAGCTTTGTTTCCCGATTTTGTTGTTCCCGCAGGCCTGAGCGCCACCTGGCCCGACAGTACCCACCCCCTTTTAGGGGGGGCCACCTGACCCTTCCCCTGGTCTGGGTTTGCCCGGGTTTGAAAATTCAGGGGAATTTCCCTTTTAACGGGGGAAAGCAGCATGGGGGAATTTCCCCGGGAAACCCCCAAGTTTCCCTCCTCGGGGGGCCCAAAAACCCTTCCAAGGGCACCAGGTACAGAAATGACCTTTGGCCCCTTTTCGGGAATCCAAAATTCGGGCGACTTCAAAATTCAAACCCTCCTCATCCCAAACTGGAGGAGGAGGCCTGAGGGGGGAGTAAAGGGCTGAATGTCCCTTTAAAGAAATGACGACGAAAAACTTGGATACGGAGAGAAGGGGAAATTTCAGCGGTTTTTCCACCAGTTTAAACCCACCTCGTCCCAAAAAGTTCCCAAGGGAACTTTCAATCGCAATTTCGGGGGGGATAACCATACTTTTTCCCAACCAAAAACCCTCTAGAACAAAGACGCCATCTATCAGAATTTTTTTCGGGGATTTTCTGGGTATGAAAAAAAGTTTTTCTGAACTTGGGCCCAGACTGGCCAGTCTTTATATAACACCCACCCCGCTGTGGCAGTGTGCACGGAAAAGAGGCTGTTGGGGGTGAACCCTAGTTGCAATAAAATGGTGAGGTCCCAGATGAGCTACTATCCTGATTGTTAATGGCAAACTCCGTCAACGGTAAGTATTTTATCCAATCTGTCTGCAGATCAGAGACATAACAACGGAGTTTTTGTGTTACCATTTGATTTACCCTCTCTGTCTGTCCATTTGTCTCTGGGTGGAAGGCAGAGGAAAAGGACAGAGTGATCCTCAGAGCCTTGCAAAGGGCTCTCCAAAATCGAGAAATGAACTGAACCCCTCTGTCTGAACAATATTTTCCGGTAATCCATGCAGTTTCACAATGTGTTTGATAAAGAGTTCAGCAAGTTTTTGGGATGACCGTAACCCCCTTAAAGGAACAAGATAACACATCTTACTGAAACGGTCCACTAGCAATCAAATAACCGTTTTGCCCTCTGAAGGAGGAAGGTCCATCATAGTAGCTGATCCCTGAGACAGGACCGCCCCTGCACCATACTCAGAAGCATCAACCTCGACAACAAAGGATTTATTATGATCTGTTTGAATCAACACAGGAGCAGATAAAAAAACACTGTTTAAGTTTCTCAAACACCTATATGGCCTCAGGTTAACTCTTGAACTTCATTCCCTTCTTAGTCATGTCAGTCAACGGTCTATCTATGACAGAAAAATTACGAATAAATTTACAATAATAATTAGCATACCCTAGGAATCGCTGTAGGGCTTTCAGAGATGAAGGGCGGACCCACTCGAGAATAGCTAGAATTTTACAGTGGTCCATACAAAATGAGTTAGGAGTCAGGATATACCCAAGAAACGGTACTTCCTGCACCCCAAAAACACATTTGTCAAGCTTGACAAACAAACTATTCTCCTTCAGAATATGCAGGTACGTGTTTAACATGAGACAACCAATCTTTAGATCAAAATGTCATCCAGGTAAACAACCATACAACAACCAATAAGTTACCGGAAAACATCATTAACCAAGTTCTGGGAGACCGCGGGAGCATTACACAACCCAAATGGCATAACCAGATATTCAAAATGACCCTCAGGTGTGTTAAACGCGGTTTTTCACTCATCCCCTTCCCGGATACAGATGAGGTTATAGGCCCCTCTCAGGTCCAACTTGGAAAACCACTTCGCTCCTTGGATTTTATTGAACAGATCTGGAATCAAAGGTACAGGATATTGTTTTTTTACCGTTATCTTATTCAGTTCACGGTAATCAATACATGGACAGAGGCCTCCATCTTTTTTCCCACAGAGAAAAACCCTGCACCCATAGGGGACACAGAAGGTCGAATATGCCCCTTCTGTAGGCTTTCTGCAATATACTGCTTCATGGCTAGTTTTTCAGGACCTGACAGATTATATATTCTCCCTTTGGGAAACTTCACTCCGGGCAATAGATCAATGGCACAGTCTTAAGATCTATGAGGGGGTAGTTTCTCCGAATGTTTCTGAGAAAATACTTCCGCAAAATCACGAAAAAAAGGAATCTGTTTTCCATCCTTTTTTCCCCAGTATGTAGGGGGAATCTGAAAAAACACTGTTGTCCCACTTGTTTTTAATTCCCCTGAATTCAGTCAAAAAACCGGTTGTTTTTCTAAAGCCGGGACCCTCAAACCAACCCATCCCCCCTCCTTAAAATGGGATAACTTTTCGTATGTTGATTCCTACCACCATCTCCAGTCAGGATTTCAATTTTGGATTTGCCCGTAGTGGGAGGAAATTTTTAATAGGGGGGAAAGAAAAAATGCCCATCCTGGGGGGACCCTGAAGTGGGAAAATAACAATTCCCCCCCGCCTATTTCCCCGGGAATGGGGGGGCTAAAATACCTGGCTCCCCCTAAAGAAAAACCTTTGTTTCCTAGAAACTGTTGGCAACTGAAAAGGGGGTTCAAGGGGGGAAAAGGGAGTGCAGGGACACTTGGACTTGGGGAAGTCTCGCTGTTGTCCCCCCGGCCGATCTTGGATAGCTGGGTAAACCCTTTATTGCTCTACCGAGCTGTTATGGGGTTTATGGGTTTTTGGAAAGCAGTAACGTTTGGTGGGGATAATGTCAGTCAAGGGGGTTAAGTGAGCCTAACTGGAAAACCCGCCCATTTTCCCTGCCTACTTTACGTGTGCCCTAGGCGCAGAAACCTGGCGACGTCCTGGCTCTAAAAAGCTGGGGCCTCAAGAGGAAAAAGGTCAGACAGTCCGGGTCATAACCAACAAACAAACAAGAGAAACCTAAACAAACGGGTCAAAAGCACAAACGGGGCAAGGTCAAAATCGAGGAAAACAGGGGGCGGAAAAAAGCCGGGGTTGGTACACAAGTAAGCAAAACAAACGAAAAAAATCACGGGTTTATAAGGCACCCCGGAGAATTTTGCGGGCCAAGCACTCAGCCGGGGGGGAAATTTTTTAAATGTGTTTTCCGGATACCGCCCCTGTTAGTGATTGGCCCCGGCCCTTTCAGTGTCCTCCCTTTGGTGGTGCGACAGGGCCCCCTGCCTGGGGTGGCGGGGCCCTCTGTCACTCACACAGCTTCCAGCAAAAATGTTACAGGGTGGGGTCCCCTTTTTCAGCTGCTGCAGACTTTTTGCCCCCTGCAGGCTAAAGCCCCGTTTTGCCCTGACAGTACCTTTAAAAATTACCACCTTTGTTTTCAATCACTGACCCAAGTTGTTTTACCCCCCTGACAAAATTTTCCCCCCAGCCCAAGGTTTGTTTTTTTAAGTTAATAATGTCAAAAATTTGCCCCTTTTGATTTTTTTCTTTTAAATGGTTAGTAAGGTTTAGTTTTGGGACTTGAAAGAAAATGGGGACCTTGATATGGGTATCCGCTTGGTAAAATTTGGCTAATATATCAACTAAAAACCTCAAAATTTGAAAATTTTTTCCCGATGTAGTTTTCCCCTTAAATTTGGGGAGAAGAGGGAATCATTTTTTTTTTTCAGTGGACATTTGGGAAATCCCAATAGGCAATTTGCTCAATGGAATAGTGGGGGTTGTCATAAATTTGGGTTTTAAGTTTGGATGGGTTACCCCCACAAAAATGTATTTTTTGGCCCCCTTTGTTTAGTTTTTAACTATATGAAATTTGGTAACAGGGGAGCAATCTACCCCTTCATTGTTAATAGCCTGGTGGGTTGTTTTTCGTATTTTTGCTTTTTGTGCAGTCTGTATTGTATTGTGGCTTTTCTGCATTTTGGTGTGAACTGATATGTATCCAACCTGCAGGTTTTTTTTACTAGGCAGCTGCCCCCTAGTGGATGGATGGGGTGAGCAACTTTTCCTTTAAATGAGCCCGCCTGTTGAATTTCTCCCACATTGTACTGGGGCATATAATGCTTCCTACTAGGCTTAGTCTGTTGTCCAGCCATTAAGATGTAAGTGTGGCCATGTGTCTGAGTTTTAAAGTACATAATGTCCTTTTTTTTCTTTTAATTTTCTTATTTGCTGTCACCCATCCCAAAAAAGGGCCCAATCTAAGGTTTTTTTTGGGGGTTTTTTTTCCCTTTGAAAAAAATTTGGGAAAAAAGTAAGAGAAAAAAATTTTCCAAAAATGGTACCAATAAAAATTAGATTTAAGCCTGAAAAAAGTCCTCACACAGGTCAGTGAATGGAAAACTAAAAAGGTATTAGTATCATAATGCAGAGAAGATACAAATAAAAAATGAGTTTACTTTTTTAAAAGTTTGAAAACATAATGGAAACTAAATACATTTGATGTCACTGGAAATGTATTCATCTGTAAAGTAAAGATAATACGGTATGTAATTTATATCACACAGTGAAATTCATAAAAATGAACACCCCCCAAAAAATGGCCAATAATTTTTGGGGTTTTTTTCCCATTCCGCCGCAAAAAAAATAGTTTTGCTTTCCCAATATATATAAAAAAAAAGCCCTTTTCAAATACAAATTGTTTCTGATAAAATCCAGCCCTCATCTGGCTTTTCTTATAAATAAAAAAAAAAAAAGGTATGGCTCTTAGAAGTTGAGGATACAAAACAAACATGATGTAGATAAAAATTCTGTATCTGAAGGATTTTAAAAGAGAAAAAAATTTAATCAGTGTTTTGGAAATGCAAACACTGCTTTTTTTTCCCGCCCTTTAAATTCCCTTTTAAAAACATCAGTAAATGGTGAGCGAAACCCTTAAAAAAATTCGAGTTGAGTCGAACCCCAAACTTGGGGACCTTCGGGGTCAAAGTTCCCAGTCGAAATCCCAAACCCCTTTTAAAATCAATGGGAGAAAATGTTTGGTTAGTTTTTATACCTTTTACAAGTGAGGAGAAGCTGGGAATTAACCTTTCCCTAAAATTAAAATGGATAAGTCGAAAAAACCCCTTTGTGAAGAAAATTTTGGCCCCTAATGGTAAGTTCACACGGCTTTATTTCGGGCTTTTGTAGCCCCCCCAAATTAGGCCCGGGGGGTTGGGGAGTTCGTGATCGGCGCGTTAAATTTTTTTTTTGAAGCGGGGAGGGGGAAGTCCGCCGGTCTTTAGCAATGCAAATTTCTAAATGGAAAAACTGTGGAATTTACCGTTTGATTGGGGCGCATTTCGTCTTTTTAGAGCCAGTAGCCCCAATTACGGGGAAATGGCCCCAAAAAAAGCCGTTTTAAAAAATTTCCCAAAAATTGGGAAAAACAAAAAATTTTGGGGGCTAAAAAATTCTTATTCCCTTTTAATGGCTAACTGAAAAGAAATTTGGGCAGCTTGCAAGCATGCTGTGGGGTTTCCGATAGCAGTTCTACTGGGGCCTTTCTCCCCAGGGGGCCCCAAAAGCCTCTTTGTTTCAAAAAGAAGAAAACGGTATTGGAAAGGCACATGGGAAATTTTTAGGAGCCCCTTTCACAAATTTTTCACCCAAAAACTTTTAAATTTTGCCCTTTTTGTTGCAAGTTTGTACATGTGATTTTTGTGGTTGCAGCACGAATTTCCAACAGGGAACATTTGGGGTTTTAGAGGGGAGGGGGGTTGTTATAGGGGATGCAAACGGTACAGCCCCCACAGGGCCCCGCATTCGGGGGGGCCAAAAGCCCCCTTTTAAAACATAAGAAAGGGACCCGGGATTGGAAAGGCCCCGGGTTAAATGGCGGGGTGCCAATTTGCTTGAACTTACAAACCCCTGCAGGGTAAAAATAGATTTTGGGCGGCAGAACCCATTGGGGGGGGGAGCGAGAAAATGGCAAAGGGGAAAAAGGGAAGGTTCCGATTCGACTAGAAGATGGGAGTACCCCAAATTTGGGGTAAATTTTTTATAGCTCTGAAAGAGGGGCAAGATTTTGTCATAAAAAGAGAGAAATTTTTTTGTGGTTTACAAAAATGCACTTTGGGAAAAAAAATGTCCTTTTTTCAGTGTTATGTGATTAAAAACTGGGAAAATTACCTTTTTGGCTTTGGGTAAGATTTTGCAACAGGAAAACTCTATTTCCTGGATATATTCCTGTATGCAATAAAAAACGGGATATTTAAAAAGTAAATTTCCCCCCAAAACCCGCCAAAAAAGAAAGTTTTTCCCCCTCAAAAATTTAAATTTTTACCAACCACTGTTTGAAATAAATTTATTTTTGTAGAACATTTGGTAACGATGTGTTATACAATAACTGAACTATCAAAAATGCAAAAATGTTCTTTTGGGCACTGAGTATGATTATTTGACTTTGATGTATATGAGAGTTTTGGCTTATGTGGGGCCTGCAAAAAGTTTTTCCCAAAAAACAGCTTCCCGCTTGGGAAAAAAAAGCAGCCAGCCCCCAAACCCCCTTAATAAATTTCTAAAATAATTTAAAAAGCCGCTTTTCCTTCTAAATTTGTTAAGAAACCCAAAACTTGTGCCCGCATGCAAGCAAAAAGACAGAGAAACCGTCTGTACCCGTAAGAGAGTGGTGGAAATGGCATTCACACAAGGCAATACAGTGAATACATATAACATTTGGCCCTGTGATTTAAGCAGGGCCCATGAAAAGAATTACACCTTTAAATGGGTGACTTTTTTCACTTCTCTGTGCTCTGAAATGATTGGATGGCCGCCAAAAAATGCAGAAAGTAGCTTTAAAAAAGAAATAAAAATGGGGGTGTCAAAACCCTGCACTTTACTCCCCAAAGAACCAAAAAAAAGTTTGGGTTTGGTTCTATTAAAAACGAGGGCATTTGACTCGAACCTAACTTTTTTCGAACGATTCGCTCAAAACTAATCAGACATTATGGCACAGTAACATACTCACTACCAACACATCACACAGCAATGGAGATCAGTAAGGAAAATTCAAGTCTGGCCTGTGGTTGCTGGTCTGGAAGGAAATAGAACAGGGTTCCTGATCTTCCACTGCTAATACCATTCTGGGGATTTTAAAATATCAAGGCACCACTATTATGTGTGAGTTAGGGGTGCCCACCACTTCTTCATTTGACCAAGGGCAAGAAAAATACCTGCCCATCTTAAAAGGGGGAAAAGTCCTCTTTTCTTTTCGCCCTTTGACTTAAGCATTTGATATCACAAAGGGATTATGGGAAAGGGGCTGAGAAGCCCACAGCGCCTCCCGTTGGTTGTAACAAATCCTCAATTTGCTTTTGACCCCCCGAGTCTTGAGAAAGCAAAAAGGATTTTTTAGCCAAGCCAGTATCTCTCATCCACAGACAACGTGTTTTTGGATTTTTGTCCCCCTTCAGTGCAGAGTAGAGAAAATATTGGCTGGCTGTGTGGGAGGATTTGGGTAGCTCAGGAAGGAAGATCTCTCCTTAAGGAGAGCACCGAACGAAAAGGCTTGTAGAGTTTTTGTTTTGCCTTTTCGCCCACTACATAGCAACTGCATATCACAAGGCATTATGGGAAAGGGGCTGAAAAAGCCCACAGGCGCCTCTGTTGGTTGTAACAAAACTCAATTTGCTTTTGACCCACCGAGTCTTGAGAAAGCAAAAAGGATTTTTTAGCCAAGCCGTACCCCTCATCTACAGACAACGCTGTTTCGGGATTTTTGTCCCTTCAGTGCAGAGTAGAGAAGATACTGGCTGGCTGTGTGGGAGGCATCGGGTAGCTCAGGAAGGAAAATCTCTCCTTAGGAGAGCACCGAACGAACGGCTTGTAGAGTTTTTGTTTTGCCTTTTCGCCCTCTACTTAGCATCTGCATATCACAGGCATTATGGGAAAGGGCTGAGAGCCCACAGCGCCCTCTGTTGGTTGTAACAAATCCTAATTTGCTTTTGACCCCCGAGTCTTGAGAAAGAAAAAGGATTTTTTAGCCCAAGCCAGTATCTCTCATCTACAGACAACGCTGTTTTGGGATTTTGTCCCTCTTCAGTGCAGAGTAGAGAAGATTACTGGCTGGCTTGTGGGAGGCATCGGGTAGCTCAGGAAGGGAAGATCTCTCCTTAAGGAGAGCACCGAACGTCTTGTAGAGTTTTTGTTTTGCCTTTTCGCCCTCTACTTTGCATCTGCATATCACAAGGCATTATGGGAAAGGGGCTGAGAAGCCACTGCGCCCTCTGTTGGTTGTAACAATCCTCAATTTGCTTTTGACCCACCGAGTCTTGAGAAAGCAAAAAGGATTTTTTGGCCAAGCCAGGATCTCTCCTCTACAGACAACGCTGTTTCGGGATTTTTGTCCCCCTTCAGTGCAGAGTAGAGAAGATACTGGTGGCTGTGGGAGGCATCGGGTAGCTCAGGAAGGAAGATCTCTCCTTAAGGAGAGCACCGAACGACGGCTTGTAGAGTTTTTGTTTTGCCCCTTTTTCCCTCTACTTAGCATCTGCATATCACAAGGCATTATGGGGGAAAGGGGGTGAGATGCCCCCAGCGCCCTCTGTTGGTTGTAACAAATCCTCAATTTGCTTTTGACCACGAGTCTTGAGAAAGCAAAAAGGATTTTTTAGCCAAGCCAGTATCTCTCATCTACAGACAACGCTGTTTTTGGGATTTTTGTCCCTCTTCAGTGCAGAGTAGAGAAGATCTGGCTGGCTGTGTGGGAGGCAATCGGGTAGCTCAGGAAGGGAAGATCTCTCCTTAAAGGGGAGCACCGAAACGAACGGCTTGTAGAGTTTTTGTTTTGCCTTTTCGCCCTCTACTTAGCATCTGCCATATCACAAGGGGATTATGGGAAAGGGGCTGAGAAGCCCACAGCGCCCTCTGTTGGTTGTAAAAAAATCCTCAATTTGCTTTTGACCCACCGAGTCTTGAGAAAGCAAAAAGGATTTTTTAGCCAAGCCAGTATCTCTCATCTACAGACAACCAGTATGAGATCTTTATGTCCCTCTGCGGTGCAGAGTAGAGAAGATACTGGCTGGCTGTGTGGAGGCATCGGGTAGCTCAGGAAGGGAAGATCTTCCTTACGGAGGGGCACCGAACGAACGGCTTGTAGAGTTTTTGTTTTGCCTTTTCGCCCTCTACTTAGCATTTTGCATATCACAAGGCATTTGGGAAGGGGGTGAGAAGCCCACAGCGCCCTCTGTTGGTTGTAACAAATCCTCAATTTGCTTTTGACCCACCCAGTCTTGAGAAAGCAAAAAGGTTTTTAGCCAAGCCAGTATCTTCATCTACAGACAACGTGTTTCGGGATTTTTGTCCTCTTCAGTGCGAGTAGAGAAATACTGGCTGTGTGTGGGAGGCATCGGGTTAGCTCAGGAAGGGAAGATCTCTCCTTAAGGAGAGCACCGAAGAACGGCTTTTTAGTGTTTTTGTTTTGCCTTTTCACCCTCTACTTAGCTCTGCATATCACAAGGCATTATGGGAAAGGGGCTGAGAAGCCCACAGCGCCCTCTGTTTGGGTTTCAACAAATCCTCAATTTGCTTTTGACCCACCGAGTCTTGAGAAAGCAAAAAGGATTTTTTAGCCAAGCCAGTATCTCTCATCTACAGACAACGCTGTTTCGGGATTTTTGTCCCTCTTCAGTGCAGAGTAGAGAAGATACTGGCTGGCTGTGTGGGAGGCATCGGGTAGCTCAGGAAGTAAGCAGTTTATTAACTAAAAGATAAATCTGTTAATTAAGTTGAGTGGTGAATTATTTATGCTTAACTAAAGGCAAAATCTAATAATAATAATAATAATAATTACTTCATGTACCAAAATGATGTGGACAATAACTGCTAATACTAATGCCCAAGACAAGTTCTCATACAACATAAATGCAATGTTTATCGAATGTCTGAATCGTGGCTTTACACGCATTTTTATTTTTTTCTATTTCTAAATTTTGTACATGACATTTCTGTCATTGGTGAAGTTCCATAGAGAGGCCTATGGCCAAATATCCATAACAAACGTTATACCAACAGAAAAACGGTACAAAAAGGGCAAAAAAAAAAAACAACAACTTTGTATGAAGTTTTTACGATCTTGGTCTTAAAGTTGCAACATTTGGTTTTAGGGGGACATGTATGAACACTGTCAGCTTATAACAACCAATCAGAGCTTCATTTTTTCAGAGTACTATATGAAATGAAAGGTGAGCTCTGATCGATTATTATGGGCAACAAAGAAAGTCTTGCTGCTTGACCATTTTTATACATGCAAGACCTGCAGTCACATCCACACCGCTGACAGTGTACCTGTCCCACAGTCACAGCAGGTGCACAGAACTAGGGGGACATTTTCCTGCAGGTCTTCCAATGTGGTGTATCTGATCATGTGTGCGCAATGTCCAACCACAGGCCTTTATGTGGGGGAAACAGGGCAGAGACTCAGCCAGCGCATAAATTCACACAGATTCACAATTAACAACAACAGAATAGATCTCCCAGTGGTCACACATTTCTCCGGAGATGACCATTGTATTGAATTTGAAGATTATGGTTTTAATGGGACATTTTAAGACGCAGAGGGAGAGAAAGAAATGGGAATTTAAATTAATGCAAAAATTTCAAACTCTGAAAAAGGGCTAAATATTCATGCCAGCTTTATGCCAAACTATGTGTGAACTGTGAGAGCCACAAATCACACCTGATGGCTACGAGATAAGACAAAGAATTACTGACCCCTCGGTCACGCCTCACAAGTTTCCAGTTTGTTGATTTCTTGACCTGTTGTAAATGACTTGTCTGATTATATTGCATTTTGTTATTTTTAAGAATTCTAAGATCCTTTGAAGGTCCATGTCTTTTGTGTATAAAAAGTCTGTAAATTTTCAGTTCTTGTATAACACCATGTCTGAAGAAGGGAGCTAGTACTCTCGAAAGCTTGCCATCAAATATACTCAGTTAGCCTCTAAAAGGAATTGCCTGATTTCTTCACTCTTCTACTACTTTCTATGGCTAACACGGTACAACATTATACTACTAGCATTTTTATACATGTCTGTTCACATGGCTGATCTTGCCGCTGTTTTCGGAGCACTTCCTCGCCCAAAACAGTGTAAAAAAAGCTTCCAAAACGCCCCCAGTTTATTTTTATTGAATCCTATATAAATCAGTGTTGCAGTACACACAACAAGGTTTTCTGTTCATTTTTCAAGCTTCTTTGGGCGGTGAAAAAGAAGTGTTTTTGACGCATTTTCGGTGTGGTATTTGTATTGTCAAAACCTTATCTGATACATGCTGCATTGAGGTACTTTTCAGATGAGGTTTTAATGCTGATTTGGATGCTAAAAATTCAGTGTCCAAATCAGGCACGTGAACTTACCATTAGAGTTTTAAAACAGTGAACCACTAAAAACGTGAGTTGCACTGCGGGTGAATCCTGTTCTCCTTCACACTTTTAAGGTACTTTAAATAGGACTCCTGGGCTACCCTGTTGTGTCTGCTTTAGTAAATACATATGTTCCCCATGAAATAGTACTTTTGGAGCATCTTCTCTCAGATTTCTAGGATGTATTTTTCTACTGTTACTCCTAGAAATCCATTAATGATCTAGCAGACGGCTGCTATCGACTGGGGTTGTGTCCCTGCACAGTCTCACTTTTTCCAATCAGTGCTGAAAGAGTCAATGTGTACAGCGCAATACCCATTTAAAATTTGTAATGGTAACACCCTACTGACAGATTCAACAGAGGAACAGCACACCCCAGATTTATAAGATCAGATGCTAGAGAATTGTTGTTTCACAGGGAACATATGTATTACTAACAGACACATCAAAAGATGTCACAGGTCCCTTTTTAATGCTCAAAAAACACAACCCTAAGTCCATAGTTACAGCTCAATGGCTGTACTATAGACAGAACCCTTTAGAAGGCAACACAAGCCCCTGTGCCACATGGGAAAGATATAACAGGTGCATGTAACTAATGAGCAGGAGCTCACACACCCAGCTAATTAGTTATCTGCACCTGTTTATCTTTCCCAAGTAGCGCTGGGGCTTATATTGCCTCCTACTGGGTTCAGTCTATAGTTCAGCCATTGAGCTGTAAGTATGGCCTTATGGTTGTGTTTTTTGAGTAAATAATGTCCCATTTTTCTGTGATTTTTCTGTCCCTTTAGAATGCATGCAAAAATGTCATGCATATTTAATGTTGTTTCTTATGTGCATTTCTCCTGGTAATCTTTGCAGTTCTATAGTGAAGGCAATGGAGAAAAACACCATATATAAAGCATGCTTAATTTTGTTAAAAATGTGACAACCTGAAAAATGCTATAAAAATAGAAGAAACAAAAAATGCCTTGTATCTGGATTTTCCAATATTTTACATGAAAAACTTTTCTGAAAAACCATCTAAATGCTTCTTGTAACCACATTGTGATGGATAGATCGCTTAAATCAGTAAATAGCACATGTAACAGTCCTATGTGATACTGCACCATAAATACTTCTAAATGACGTCACATCTTTGTTCTGTGGTTGCTCATCTGATCATTTATTTGACTAGTGAAGTAAGCAGTGAGGGTTGGAATATACTGAAACCGGGGACGCCATGAAAAACATCACCCTGTTGTGATCAAAATTTAATGGGCTCAAGTGCCTGCAAATCAAGTGGAAAATTTGGGGTCGCTCATAGCCCGGGCCATGCCGCACAATGTCTGTGCTGTGGCCGCACATAGTACTCCGATCCTTATTACTTACTTTAGTAATCAAAGAAACTTATTAGAGATACAGTTAATGCGTAAAAAAATTTTTGATTTTTTTTAAATTTATGGGGCATTTTATGAACTCTTGTCTTATGCACACCCTGTATCCCATACTATGGAACAGTAGATATTCTATATGCTTCCATATAGTTCTTCTGTATCTTCGAATTTCTAGGAGACATTTTACCACTAAACAGAACACTTCTGTAATTGGATGTCTGATGTGCATGCAACAATTTCTTTCTTCTGTCCGAAAAATCCTTTGGGTAACTGTATGAAATTTGGAAACAATTGGAAATAGAGGTTGGCCCTATAGATTTTATCAGAGCGCTATATGGCTCAGAGGCCTTGAAAGTTTGAACCCTAAAAACAAAGCATTAACCTCATTCAAAAGGGAAACCTCTGGAGGTTCCATAGAATCTTGTTTAGTGTTGATCGAACTGTTCTAGAAAAGTAAAATTCTAGTAGACTTCTTGAATTTTTAGAACTTGAACCGAAAATTTACCATTAGTTAAGGGAAAGTTTAGTTCAAATGCACGCCCCTTTTTATTTCTTTTATGGCTTTTTGCACTTTTGACAGCCATCCAATCACCTTTTTGCCTTTTGGCGGGCCCTACATCAATGAAAAACACGAAATATCAAAAAAATCTCACTGAGGTTAGGGTTCTTGGCTGCTAAAAACATGACCCTGTTATATATTTTCATGTATTCCCTTGTGAATCCCATTTTCACCTCACCCTCTTACTGTACAGACTGCTCTCAGTTAGTTAGATGATTTTCCTCTCCATAGAAGCAATAGTTGGGAGTTTGGTTTTGCGGGCCCATTTTTCCCCACCCCAGAAGTTTATTTGGCAACATTTGAAGGTTCAATAACACCTTTCTCTCATATACAGGATATTTATACAGAGTGCTTGGATTTCTAAATATACTCGGTCCCCAAAAAAGATTTTTTTTGAGTTTGGGGTTCAGTAATTGTTTTAAACCAACGTTCAAATCTCCATGTGTAAAGGGGTTTTGGGCCCCCCAGGGGGGCCTCTAAAGCTGCTACTGCTGCCTTCCTTTTAGTTTGCCCCTGCTTGCAAGCTGTCCTCATTTTTTAAGTTTTTCCAAATTAAAAGGGGTGAAGTATTTTAGCCTTGTAAATTTTTTTTTCCTGTCACTTTAGACCCAAAATTGCTTTTTTAAGTTGACCATTTACCCAAATTTTTTACTTTTTATAGATGGAAAACCCCAGCTTCCCCCTTCCCTGTATGGGAAATTAAAAAATTAAACCCAAAGAACATATTTTTTTCCCATGGCTTTAAGGGGTTCAAAGTTCGAGTTCTTTTTAAAAAATTTTAAAACCGAACCCCTACAAAAGTTTGAGGTTCTAATGGAACTGAACTTTTTACTGTTCGCTCCACACTCCCCTTTGGTTTTATCATTTTAAATTTTTTAACTTAAAGGATTATTTAAAAATTTAGCCCCAGTTTTGTTATTTTTCTAATTTTTAAAAATTTTTTTGAAAATGAAACTTTTTAAAATACTTTTTGTTTTTGGGTTTTAATAAATTTGAAATTTTTATTATTTTTTTTTTTTTTTTTTAAAATTTAAAAATGTTTTTAATTTTAAAGTTTTTCAATTTTAATACAATATTTTTTATTTTGGGGAGTATCAAAAAAAACTTTAAAAATTGCCCCCTTTAAAAAAAGGGGAAATTTTCAACAATCTCAGAATGAGCATTATTTTTCATTAACTTAAGGGTGTTTTGTTTTGGGTCGAAAAAATTGCATTTTATTTCCTATTTGAAATATGTTAAATTTCCCAAGATTTAATTTATAAAAAAAACCAGCCCAATCCACCTCAGTAACTGGCTTCGTATTGTCCGGCCTCGGAATTCAAGGTGATCTTCAGATGATTCTCTTCTTGTCTTTTCTGTTTTTATACATGGTAGCACTGGTGGCAAATTTGTCTATTATGATCATCCCTGTTTTTGACCTCACGCTCCATACACCCATGTATTTTTTTCTTGTTATTTTGGGTTTCCTGGACATCTGTTACTCATCAGTGGTTGTACCCAAGATGCTCACAGATCTTATGTCTCAGAAGAAGATGATCTCATTTTATGTTTTGCTTGCTACAAAAAATTTTCTTCCCAATTTTTTGGGTTTAGCACGAAGTTGTATTTTTTTAGCCTTGTTTTATGACAGAAAAGTGGCTATTGCACACCCCTTTAAGGTCCCTCACCCATCTGGGGGTTAAAAGGGGGTGGCTTGGGTTTAGCCTTGTGTTTGGTTTTTTTGGTTTTTTTCTTTGCTTTGTTACACACTATAATGACTTCAAGGCTTCCTTTCTGTGGACCAAATATAGTAAAGTATTTCTTCTGTGATGTTAAACCAATGCTTAACCTGGCTTGTACAGATGTATCTCTTAATTTCAAGCTACTTGCAAGAGTCACTGGAACACTAGCTGCATCAACCTTAATGCTAACTCTTCTTTCCTACGTCTTCATTAGCAAATTTCTTTTCAAAATTAAGTCCTCCCAAGGGCGAAAACGTGCACTGTCCACATGTAGCGGTCATTTTACTGTAGGGTTTCTCTTTCCAAATTTTGGAAAAAGGGCCCTTTTTAACCCTTTTTGCCCCCCTTCTACAGAAAGGGCTCATTAAATCTGGAAGATCGGTGCCATTTTTGTTTCTGTTTTTCCCCCGATTAACCCAAAATATATACATTAAGAAACAATGACATGAAGAAAGCTTTGAAGAAGTTGCTTGCCCTATTTTATTTTAACAAATATAAAGCAATTTTAATTAAACAATGGGAAAAATAGTTGCACCCTGAAAAATTTTCTTTAAATTTTTTTATCACTAATATGTAATTTTATTATTCATAATAAATTTTTCTCAGGGGGGCCCCCCAACCCCCAATCCTCAAGACCCCAACAGGTCATGTTTTTGGCTTTCCTTAGATTTTTAAAAAATGAATTTTGGAAAGGTGTTGGGGAACATGATTTATTTTTTAGTGATTTAAATTAACAAAAAAAAAACAAAAAAAGAATTCTGGATTTTTACAAAAAAAATTATTTTAATACAATTAGCAAAATATTTGAGTGTGGTATGGCAATTTTTCTCTTTTTTTTCCTTTTTTGCTAGTTTAAAAATTAAAAAAAATTACAAAAAGTGACCCAAAATCTACCAAATTTAAATTTTAGGTTTTTTTCCCTTTTTTTTTTATTTTGCCCATTCCCTAGGTTAGTATTTCCCGTTTTTTAAAATCAGGAGTTTAAAATTTTTTTCATTTTGGGTTTGTTTTGATGGGGAAAAAAAATAAAAATAAGTGATTTATGTTCAGATTTGCAATTATTCTCCTCACTATAATTCTCTTCTTCCACTTTTTACCAATTTAAAAGTTAAATTTAAAAAATATGGCCAAAGTTTTTTTTCAACCCACTTGATTCCACACTTACTGAAAACAGAGGGTTTTTAAAACTTTTCAGTCTTTAAAAACCCTGCCCAAATTTACCTTCTATTTGAAAAAATTTCAAAAATTTTAAAAAAAGGGGTTTTAGGTTTTTTTTAGGTTTTAGTAGGTGAATTATTACAGCTTTATTTTATTAATAAAATTTAAAATCCTCGCTTCTCTCTGTGATCAGTTATAACTAGTGTTGAGCGATTACGTTGACTATCGCCATCGGTAGATGGTCGATAGTGGCCTTTCATCGACAAGATATTTGATGGTCGATGATAGTTTATCACCGATGACCATTAAAGTCTATGGAGAGCAAAAACACACCTTCATTCTTACACCCAAACAGGGTGCGAGAAGCTGGAATTAAAATCCACAACAGTCAAATGGATACGTGCTACATCTTAGGCAACACACTTTGGTTATAAAAGTCACAGAAAAAAAAGGCAGTATGATTTGAACCATCATTTTACTTAAAACGGGACATTGAAAAATCCCTTGTCCTGGAACGCAGCATGAGCCCCAAACCTGCATCACCCCAGATTAAAAAGTGCCGGAAAAAGGAGTCTTTCAACCACCATTTTAGTTTCACTGGACATTGACTAGACCTGTCGTGGACCGCATATGACCAAAAAACCGTCTGACCTCCAAATTAAAAATTTCCGGGGAAAAGGAGTCTTTCAACCACCATTTTAGTTGAACTGGACATTGACTATATCCGTCCTCTCCCGCAGAATGACCATAACACCCGTCTGACCCACAGATTAAAAAGTGCCGGAAATAGGAGTCTTTGAACCACCATTTTAGTTGAACTGGACATTGACTATCTCTGTCCTGGGCCACAGCATGAGCCCCAAACCTGCATGACCCCCCAGATTAAAAAGTGCTGAAAAAAGAGTCTTTAAACCACCATTTTTGTTTCACTGGCCCATAGAGTATCCCTGTTCTGGCCACAGCATGAGCCCCAAAAACCTGCATGAAGTACAGATTAAAAAGTGCGGGGGAAAAGGAGTCTTTGAACCACCATTTTATTTTCATGGACATAGACACCCCTGTCCGGGGCCACAGCATGACCCCCAAAACCTGCATGACCCCCACATTTAAAAAGTGCCGGAAAAAGGAGTCTTTCAACCACCATTTTAGTTTCAACGGACCGTGAATATTACCTGTCCTGGGCCACAGCATAAGCCCCAAACCTGCATGACCCCAGATTAAAAGTGCCAGAAAATGGAGTCTTTCAACCACCATTTTTAGTTTCAACGGACATTGAATATACCGTCCTGGGCCACAGCATGACCCCAAACCTGCATGATCCCAGATTAAAAAGTGCCGGAAAAAAGGAGTCTTTCAACCACCTTTTTTAGTTGAACTAGACATTGACTTTTACCTTTGACGTGGACCGCAGTATGACCTTTAAACCTGTCCGACCCCCAATTAAAATTGCCGGGAAAAGGACTCTTCAACCACCATTTTAGTTGAACTGGACATGACTATAACTGTCCTTTTACCGCAGAATGACCATTAAACCTGTCTGACACACAGATTAAAAAGTGCCGGAAAAAGGAGTCTTTCAACCACCATTTTAGTTTCACTGGACATATACTGTCCCTGTCCTGGGTAGCACTTGTCCCTCCGTATGAGTGCGGACCAATTGAGCTTCACTTGGAAATACTGGTGTCCATTAACAATGTCCTACCTATTCCTGTTTCTGACAGCACCATCACCCTTGAGCCACTCTTGACAATTGTGAAGAACAAATGTCTGTTAGAAACAACATTTTTTTATAATAGGACCTGTAGTCCTAGAGCTGCATGCACAGCAAAATGGCCCCCAAAAATTCAAAGCATGACCTTGACCACTTTGGACAATTGTGAAGAACAAATCTGTTAGAACAAAATTTTTTGAATAGAGACCTATAGTATTTCCATGCAATTTTCAAAGCAGCATGACCCAAAAATTTAATAAAAATGACTTCTCAGATCCACTGTTAAAAAATTGTGAGGGAGAAATACCACTTAGAAGCCACATTTCTTTCCAAAGGACCATGATTATCAGCTTTAATCTCACAGCAACAATGACCCAAAAAAATTATAAATATGGACTTCAAAGCCACTATCAAAAAAATTGTGAGGAGAAAACCACTTAGAAGCCATATTTTCGTTCCAAAAGGACATAATTATACTGTAGCCTCAAGCAACATACGCGCAAACCATTGACAATAGCGAAAACTTATAAGTCTAAAGATAAAAGTGCCAAGCATGTAATGAGACCCCACCCCCGGGTCGGGCAGACGCACCTTTCCCATGTTTCCGTCGGACTCTGCGCTGATTTTTTATGTCGGGCCAAGGGGGCGGCTCATACAACAAGTAAAGTCGCCGCGCCTCGCCCGTTATAAGGCGCATGCGGCCGACGGCGCAGTGCGGCGCTGAGCCTATGATTCGCGCCGGAGTAGTGCGGTTATACATGCGAGGGAAAAGTTGTCCCCTGCCCGCCTCGCCAGTGTGTGGGGCGAGGCAGTGCGTGGCCGAGGCGCAGTGAGCGCTGCGCCTATGATTTCCGCCGCTGGAGGGAGCGCGTCTCGATACATGCGGGAAAGTTCCCTGGCGCCTCACCATGGTGTGTGGGTCACGAGAGCGGGTACATGGGGCGCAGTGCGGTGAACTTTAGGCGCCAGCGGGACTTTGTACATTCGACTGGCGCCGAAAAACAGTTCCTGATGGCGAGACAGGTTGGAACAGCGAGAAAAGACATTCCACATCCGCTGAGTATGAATCAAAAATCGCCTTATTAAAGGGCGGAAAACATTCCCAGAAAAAGAGCTGAAACCTAAAAAATAAAAAAATACCTAAAAAAAAATCACTTTCCAATATCCTAATTCAAGAATAGGATATTGGAAATGTGCAGGAATACAGTAATTCAAATTCAAGAAAGTCTATGCTGATTGGTCGTGCCAACATATACTATGCCAATCCTTAATGTAGCGACAGATGAACCATTAAAACCGATGGGGAAGTTTAGACCAATCAGAATCCATCCAAACGGCGGATAGTTGCAAAATACAGTAAAAATCTGAAAAGAGCTATTGGTTAAGCTAACCTGGGACTTGGCCTACACAGTGCGCAATCAGAATGGAGCGACAGAGACCCCTTCAAGCCTATGGATAATTATTGACCAATTCAGAATAAGTAGCGACATAGACCCAATCTAAGTCTATGTGAATAAGGGTTGGAGGAACCAAATCAAATGCCTCGTCGGGACTAATTCAAAATACAGTAAAAAGAACAGAAAAGATGCTGATTGGCTGAGCTACTTGCGGGGCTTTGCCCCCCTATCAGCCAAATCAAGCGCATGAAGCTACTCACCCAATATATCTATACTGGTAGATGATAAGGCTGCTCTGAAATCTCAGTTTCTCAGTGCCATGTGCGGCATGAAGTATTAATAAATAAAAAAATCATTTTTTATTAAAGTGTAAAACTTAACAGATAAAAGCCGAAACCTTCTTTACAAATAAAGCAGTAAAAAACGCCGAACAAATATAAGACGCGTTTGTCGCCGAGAACCTCGGCGTCACTAACTAGGGATTTACAATATAGAGAATTGCGCTAGGAAATCGAGGTATTAGAATTGAGTTTAAAAGCTATTCTCATGGTCGGGCCCATAAAACCAGCCCTATCATATAGTAGCGACAAATGTCCCGCAATAATACCTATGGAGAGAAGAATTGAACCACACAAATTCCATAGTCGGAACAAGGTTCAAAATACAGTCAAAATGGCAGAAACGGCTGATTGTTTGAAGCGGCGGGGGCTCTTCCAGGCTAGCCATCAAGCGCAGAGCAACTTCTCATAAGGTCCATTGGGGAAAAAAATTCGGATCGCGGCTCAGGAGATTGGCTATTTAAAAGAGCGCGATATTTTGGACCCAAGGTAGACGAGCGAAGCACTGAATGGGTTGTTCTAATGCAAATCTGAAATAATACTGTAACATGGCCAAATCAAATGTCTAAGAGCAATACAACAGAGAGTTTATCCGATGTAAGTATAAGCACGAATGAAGAAAGGGGGTAACGCAAAAAAATATTTAATATCAATAGAATTCATGTTTATTTCTTTATTTCGTTACACACCCTAACTATTGATCCCTTGGCTAACGAAAATAAAGAAATAAACATTAATTTAATTGATAAGACTACAGAAGTGTCCTCTGTGTAAATAAAATGAATTAATAAAATGGGGGTAAGAAAAAAATATCTATTTAAATCTAAAAAATCATGATGTATATACTTTATTTTCGTTACCCAAGGGATCAAATAGTATGTGTAACGAAAATAAAGAAAAAAACATGAAATTTACATTGAATTAAGTATTTAGTTTTCGTTACCCCCATAATAGTCATTCCCCTATTATATAGTACACATCGAACAGAACTTCTGTAGTGTACGATTTGATTTTTCGCCCATTACAGTTTTTTAAATTTCAGAATTGCATTAGAAAACCCATAGAAATGCTTCCGCTCGTCTCCAGGTCCATTGGTCCATAATAACTGGGCTCCACTTATAACTAGCCAATTCTACAGAGAGTGCGCTCATCTATTCTTTTCCTCCCCATAGAACTCTAAGCGAAAGTGCTCCGCCTAAGCCTCTGATTGGCTAAGCTGGAAGAGCCCACCGCCGCGTTCAACCAATCAGCTCATTTCTTCAATTATTTACTGTATTTTGAGAGACTGTCCCACGCCTATTGAATATATTGGTCAATTTTTCTCCATAACATAGATATAATGGGACACTTGTCCTTCGATCCTATTCTTATTTGGTCAGATTCTCCTCCAGAAGGTATAAATGGGACAAATTTCCCTCCAATTACTGATGGCTGTTTATATGCCGAACCAAAGAGAATAAGCTTAAACCAATTAGAATTACTTGGTAATTTTCCCCTTCCCGCGATCACTTCATTGCAATTCCCTATGTACGCCGTCCTCCGTCCTGGCGACAAACCGCGTTGATCGGTTTGTTAACTGCTTAATTTTCTAAAGAAGGTCTGCTCTTTAATCTAAAATGTTTTACATTTAAATAAAAATAATTATTTTGATTAATACTTCATGCCGCCAACAGCTCTGAGTGCGCCGAGATTTCCTTCAGGTGCGCTCTCCCTCCTCCTCCCATAGACTATAATGGGAGGAAGAGCTCGTACCTCTGATTGGGCAGGATGCCAAGCACTCCGCTAGCTCAGCCCAATCAGCTCTTTGCAGTAGTTTTACTGATTGTTGAATTATCCCCCTCCCTCACCCGCCGTTATTTTTGATGGTCTAAACTTCCTGCTCCTAGACCTAGGAGCATGGGTCCCATTGTCGCTCCTATTCTAATTGGGCCGAGCTAGCCAAGCCCCCGCTAGCTCGAGCCAATTATCTCTTTTCTGTTCTGGTCCTTTTACTGTAATTTTGAATTATCCCCTCCCTCCGAGGATCAGAGTTGTCAAATCCTTACCCCATAGGTTTTAATGTTCACTGTCGCTCCAATCTGATTGGCCGTTTATTGATGCCGACCAACGAGAAAAGCTTTCAGAATTATAATTACTGTATTTCCTGGCAATTTACAATAAACTCATAAATCGTGATATAGCAACACCGTTCTAGAGTTTAGGAAAAAGTGATTTTTTATTATTTGTTTTATTTGTACGTTTCATCAGATCACTCTTTCAGACACTGTTTTCCGCCTTTTTTAGAAAAGGCTAATTTAGTTTATTTTTCGGAATCATAACTCCTAGCTGCACTGTGAGCGTAGCGCCGACGATTTCTGTCGCGATCTTCTATCTGCTACCTCGCATGTTTCGGATCCCTGCTTCACTCGCCCTGTGCAGAGGATTAGAACCAAAATAAACCTGTCTTGTGATGTCGAGCTGACCGAGCGCTGCACTTCGCCTCTCTTGCCGACATTCGCCAGTGCGAACATGCCTTCGGAGATATATAACGAGCGCGTCGCGGTCCCACCGTCCCACCCCAACACGCCTACCCCGCTCGGCCACAAACAACCCACGACTGAGCCCCATTTGGATTTGCCCACTCCTTCCTGTGGGGCCGCAGCATGAAATGCGAACCCAGTTTAAACACGCTCCTAACCCCATGAATATCCCCGCGTCCGACAGCGGATTCGGAGGCTGGGGAGAGCGCAAGACGCCACAAGAAAAAAAAACGGGGATCGAAAAAGCCCATCATAGAATACACAAGTCGCCCAAGAGTGAGTACAACATTGTATCTATATATAACATCTAGTAATGTTATGCATACATTGGTTTCATATTGTATGTATCACATATGTTTTCTTATATTGTTAATCTATATTTGTATGCATGACAATGGATATCTCTGATATATTAAAAATCACAACTAAAATGTAGTGTGATAAATGGAAAAAGAGGGAAGTATGGCAGTAGACTGTTAAAGTATAAGGTACAATTTATTAATACATTAAAACAGGACTACATGTTTCTTGCTTGATAGCGTTTCATACAGGTCCATTCATTGTAACTATACTGTACATCCTGTAAATAATATGCATACATTGTATCTATATTGTATGCATACATTGTATCTATAATGTACATCCTGTACATTTATATTGTACATCCTATATATGTATACATTGTATCGATATCCTACACCTCACATATTAATATGTAAATATTGTACATCCTGTATATTTTATGTATACATTGCATCTATACTGTAAATCCTGTATATTTATATTGTACATTCTATATATATATATATATATGTATACATTGTATCTATATTATACATCTCATCTTTATTCATATTGTACATCCTGTAAATTATATGTACACATTGTATCTATATCGTACATCCCATATACAATATGTATATAATGTACTTCCTGTATATTTTATGTATACATTGTATCTATACTGTAAATCCTGTATATATGTACACATTGCATCTGTATTGCACATCCCATTTATGTGTATATATTGTACATTCCATAAATTTTAGGTATACATTGTTTCTATCCTGTATAATATATTTATATTGTGCATCTTGTAAATATGTACACATTGATTCTATATTGCACATGCCATATATAATATGTATATATTGTACATCCTGTGTATTTTATGTATACATTGTATATATTGTGTGGATATTATGAAATCTGTGGAGACCACTCACATCTCGTATGAGCCAGCTGACGGGGCGTCCCCCAAATATCAGAGACAAGAGATTCTTCATCACGGAGTGGTTGTGTTCTAGGCAAGAAAATGAGAATTCAGGGTCAGTAAGAAGCAATTCTGTAATTGATCGTTATTCCAGGATTCCTGTTGCTATATATATAGTAGCGACGAGTGAAGAAAGAGGCAGAGTTCCTTGATACAATCTGATACAAAGTTTCTTCTGTTGCTTGTACTACTGACATATGCAAAGTTTGTTGAAATTACAGCCCCCATGTAGGTGGGCATCTATACAAACAGGCACCTCTGGCATTGGCAGATACAGTAAACTTGTATGGTCTTTGCCCGGTCCAAAGCCCAACGAAACCCACGAAAGTCGATCCTGTGTACACGACCTGCAAAGCAGAGGACAGTGCGGCACTTATTGAGCAAGGTGAAGAGTTACCCATTCATACCAGATCCCGGTCTTTAGTCTGTGATGAGGAGACTGTAGGGAAGTGATCTCTACAGAACAGGAGGTGTCAGTCTATAGTGAATGGTGGATCCTTTCTTATCTATATATAGGTGTTACCTGTCAGTGTAATCCTGCCTGTGATGAGGAGACGGGCGGAGAATTGATCTCTACGGGAACGGAATGTCAGTCTTTATTTAAAGGTGCATCCTGTGTTACCCTATATAAAAGGTGTTTTGGGTTTTTCCCCCGGGGGGGGGGTTTTTGGGGGGGGGGGCCCCGGGGTTTTTCTTAAATGGATTCAGTGAAATTTCCTGCCTGTGATGAGGAGACTGCGGAAAGTGATCCTTCCCAAAACAGGGGGTTGTCAGTCTATAGTAAATTTTGGGGGCCCCGGGTTTTTATTTTAAAATTTTGGTTTTAAACCTGCCCTTTGTAACCCCTGCCTTTGTTGGGAGATCCCGGGAAGTAAATTTTTACAGAACAGGAGGTGTCAGCTATAGTAAATGGGCGGTCCGTGTTTCTATATATAGGGGTTACCTTTTCATTGTAATCCTGCCGGGTGATGGGAGATTTGGGGGGGGAAGTGATTCTACAGAACAGGAGGTGTCTTTCTAGGGAAAAGGGGGACCCTTGATTTTAAATTTTTTAAATGGGGTTACCTGCAGGGCCGCCTGGGGGAAACCTCTGGGATGGGAGGGGGGGGGATTTTGGGGGGGGGGGGAGAATTAAAAATTTTTTTTTTTTTAAAAATGTTCTACAATTTTTTTTTTTTTTTTTGGGTTTTTTTTTTTTTTTTTTTTTTAAAAAAATTTTTTTTTTTCTTTTAAAAATATTTTTTTTTTTTTTTTTTTTTTTTTTTTTTTTTTTTTTTATTTTTTTTTTTTTTTTTTTTTTTCTATTTTTTTAGGTTTTTTTTTTTTTTCTTTTTTTTTGTTTTTTAAAAAAATTTTTTATTTTTTTTTTTTTTTTTCCAAAAAAAAAATTTTTTTTTTTTTTTTTTAAAATTTTTTTTTTTTACTTTTTTTAAGGGGGGTTTTTTTTTTTTTTTTTTTTTTTTTTTTTGTTTTTTTGGGGGGAAAGGGGTTTTTTTTTTTTTTTTTTGGGTTTTTTTTTTTTTTTAAACCCCAGGGACGGCGGGGCCCCGGCGGCAGCCGCCAAACCAGGCTCCCCGGGGCCCACAGGCGGGGCCCAAAACAAAAGGGGGCCCCTGGCAAATTTGGTTTGAAAAAAAAGGGGGCCCCTTTGGCTACCCCAAAAGGGGGGGCCCTGGCTCCCCTGCACCCCTAAAGGGGGCCCTGGCTACCGGGCTACCCCTAAAGGGGGCCCCTGGCTCCCGGGCCCAAAAAAAATCCTAAAGGGGGCCCTGGCTCCCTGGAAAATCCCAAAAGGGGGGCCCTTTACCTGGTTTTCCCAAAAAGGGGGCCCTGGGCTACCGGGCTAACGCTAAAGGGGGCCCCTGACCTAAAAAAGCTAAAGGGGGCCCTGACTTCCCAAACGTTAAAGGGGGCCTGACTTTTTCCCAAAAACCAAAAGGGGGGCCCCCTGACTCTCCCAAAAAGCAAAAGGGGGGCCCTGACTCTCCCAAAACGCGGGGGGGGGCCCCTGACCCCTCCCAAAGCAAAAGGGGGGCCCTGACTTTTCCAAACCAAAAGGGGGCCTGACCCCTAAAAAACGCTAAAGGGTGGCCCTGACTCTACCAAACGAAAAAGGGGGCCCGACTCTCCCAAACCCGCAAAAGGGGGGCCCTGATTTCCCCAAAGCTAAAGGGGGCCCTGACTTTTCCCAAAAACCTAAAGGGGGCCCCTGACTCCCCAAACGCAAAAGGGGCCCCTGACCTACCAAACGAAAAGGGGGCCCTGACTCCCCAAAAACCGCAAAAGGGGGGCCCTGGACTCTACCAAAGAAAAGGGGTGCCTCCCTTGGACTCTACAAACGCAAAAGGGGCCCCTGACACAAACCAAACGTAAAGGGGGGCCCTAAACCTCTCCCAAACGCAAAAAGGGGGCCCTATTTAAACCAAAACCGCAAAAGGGGGCCCTGACTCTCCCAAACCAAGGGGGGCCCTTTTAAACTCACCAAACGCTAAAGGGGGCCCGGGTTCTCCCAAAACGCAAAGGGGCCTGACTTTCCCAAAACGCTAAAGGGGGCCCTGACTCTCCCAAACGCAAAAGGGGGCCCTTTACTCCCCAAAAGGGCCAAAAGGGGGGCCCCGGGACTTTACCAAACCCCAAAAGGGGGGCCCCCTAAACCTACCAAACGCTAAAGGGGGCCCGGGATTACCAAAGCAAAGGGGCCCTGACTCAAAAAAAACGCAAAAGGGGGGGCCCTGACTCAAACCAAACGCAAAAGGGGCCCCCTGACTCTCCCAAAAGGGTAAAGGGGGCCCGGGACCTACCAAACCAAAAGGGGGCCCTGATCAAACCAAAGTAAAGGGGCCCCCTGACGCTACCAAAACGTTTAAGGGGGGCCCCTTTGACTCTCCCCAAACGCAAAAGGGGGGCCCTGCCCTCTCCCAAAACGCTAAAGGGGCCCTTTGACTTAAAAACGTTTAAAGGGGGGCCCTACTC